>KK115997.1:320335-363165 GCA_000611955.2 Stegodyphus mimosarum
TTCCTCCCTGAAAAAAAAAAAAAACATTTTAAATCCTTTTAAAATTACAAATACACTAAAAACGTCATCTGTTTCTACTGGTCATCAAACGATTGACATGTTCGCTTTCAAATAAAAATTTAGGTGGGAAATAATTTTTCCCCAAGCTACCTTTTCAGAAAAGTCTTTTTATCTCAACAATATTCGTTGTTTAATTTCTAAATTAAACCTGATAGAAATGAGAGGATGAAAATGTGATTTTTAGGCGAATGCACATACTTTTTAACATATTTAAACTTAATTTGGTCATTGGCATAGTCATACGTATATTTGCATACCAGTATAGTCATCCGCGTATTATATAAATACCGTCAGAATTCAATATATATATTTACAACTTCATGAATGATAGTTAATTTTTTTCTTTCTGGTAATGTTTTATTTAGTTTTTAAGTGGCAACATTGTTCGTAATAAAAAGAAACTGATTTTTGTTTGGAAAACGTTTATCGCTGTTCTTGTCGAAACGGTGAATTTTAAATGCTTATAAATAGTATATAGATGTTTAAATAAAAGTGAAGAATATTAAAATCGAGTAGATTTTATTGAGTTCTTGACATGTAGCGACCCTTTGTCGTGACAGAAAGGCACATTTGGTTCTTGTTTGAAAATATTTAAACTGGATAAAGTACGTAAGTTGTTCGCTGTACTTTCACTCGATTGTACAATCAAATTATAGTAGATGTCAGTTCGGAAGAAATGACAAAATCTTAGACGTTCAAGCTTTGTTTGAAACCTTAAAATAAAATAGGAAGAACTTCAGAAATTAAGTCGTGAATCTATGGAGCTTATGCTAGCAGATGACGATACTAATGATAAAGAGTTCGAAAACGAAAGTAAGTCAGTTGATAAATATAATAATAAGTTTTCTAAAGTTAAGAACATTTTTGACAAACGTAAAGGATATTATAATTCAGTTTCAGAACGTGGAAACAAAAACCGAAAGTTCAAACTTCCAAAAACTGAACTTGAAAAATATGATAGAAATTTAAATGGGTTGCAAAACGTTCTGTCAATGTTCCAGAAAATTGACGAGGATGGACTATAGACCCAAAAGATAAATTCCAGTACCTCATTCAGTGTACCTTTCCAAATTCTAGAGCTAGAGAACTTGTTCAAAGTTATCCAGCGACTGCTGATAATTGTCCAAAAGTGATGGACAGTCTCAAAGCCACTTTTTGGAAAATGATGCTTTAGTAGAGCTTTATATTTCGGAACTTTTATCGCTGGTTATCACAAACGCAAAGTCGCAGTCATTATGTTCTCTTTCATCTTAGCGTGATCAAATTGACTCGTAATTAAGAGCATTATATTCATTGGAAGTTCATGCAAAAATGTATGATGTCATTCTACCTCCGTTAGTACTGAGGAATAGTTAAGAGTATGGCAGAGACAATAAAAATTGGAGAAACTTGAAAGAATAGACTGGATGATCTGATGACTTTTATTAGGAATGAAGTCGAAAGTGAACAACAAATATCTATGATAAATGGTGGATTTGAATTTTAAAAAGTGAAGATAACGAAGGAGAAAACGTCGGCTCAGAAAATCGAAAATGGATTCATGCCGATTGTAATCATCACAATAGGGCTTCCCTATTCCGCCGAACTTAATGGCACTACAGGTCCTTCCCACCGCAGAACCGAGGCCGAGGTTCAACCTCTTTCCCGGAACCTTGAGGGGTCGGCGCAACGCACCCAATTTGGGGCGTCACTGGCCGTCAATTTGCTACCCACCAGTCGTTCGGGCGAGCCCGTCGCAGGGGGACATTACCCAGCAAACCCGAGGAGTTACCCCCGAGCTACCAGTACCACCCTGCTCTAAGACATGCCGAACCCCGGGCTGGCCGATAAATGACCTTTCCGGAGCTCCCAGAACGGCTAGGTTCATAATTTGTATACCCCCGTGGCCGAAACTGCCTAGGTACAGATCCTAGCCAGTAGCTTCGCAGAGTTCTCTACGTCGACCCCCGAAAGTTAAACAATTGTATATTTTGCAACAAACCGCAGGAAAGTAAAGATTGTTTTTCTTGCACCACAGACGACTTATATTGAAAAACAAGATATTTAAAGAAGAAAGGGTTGCTTCTTTAAAGGGTTAAAGTTTGTTGTTGTTAGTGATAATGCCTACTTGTCTGACTTTATAGTCAACCCATGCCTACGAAATTTCTCGTGGCAAGGAGCGCAAGTTTTTACTCTTGTCGTTGGTAACAGCCTTGAGCATCTTGCAGGTGACAATACGATTTAGCTCAGTTCCACCCGCAATTTTGAAGAAGAGCACCCCAGGGGAGCGTTCCTCGGAGTGCTCTTCTTTAGCATAGCCTTTGATTCGGTTTCTCTCACAGCCTCCTTCATCGAAAGGACTTCGGCTCGTCCCATATTTAGAATGTCCCATTTACAAACATCCATGTCTTTGCTAACTCAGGCTTTTCGGCACGGCAGTCAGCGACGCTATCCACTATACCGGTTGGGCAGAGGGTTAAAGTTTATTCCTTTGAAAAGTGGACATCAAGCGAGAAAATGCAAATACAACTTAAGATCCTTAATCTGTTTTAAGAAACACTGGGCCGTTATGTGCCCTGACCTTAAAGGAAAAGTGCGTAAGGAAAATGATGACATGGAGAAAAGTGAAGACGATGAAAAAACAAATACATCCTTAACTAATGTTATTCTGGAGAAGTATTCCCGCAAACTTCACAGTAAATTACGTTTTGTTTTGGGTTCAGAATATTGTTACATTCTGAAGAAATGGGAGCCCACTCGTTCCAAAAGTTTAGTGCATCTGTTATTCGGAGGTATTAGTTCTAGAAGGGAAGATCATCAGTGCTATAGTATTCTTCTCAAAAGCTTTAACTATATTTTTAGTTATAGATTCTAGTTACGGCCACAGAATTCAAATTAGCTCGCTTGTATTTAAACTGGGGTTTTTAGAATATAAGACAGAGAGTGTTCTGCCTCAAGTCCCTTTACTAAGCTCAGGTAAGGAATGTAATCTGCCCCACCCCTTGCGTTATAATTGCCGATATTTGAATATCTACACTTAGATTTGTAATCCAACTTGGCATTAAATTGAATTTTGTAGTCTTTGACTATTAGCTTATTTTACGTAATGTTAATTTAAGTTACATCGCCACAAGTGGATGGCTGAATTGTGAGCACAAGTCGTGTATTGTTGTTCAAGTTCTGATTTAATAAACCTTCTTAAGAACTTCCTTAACTTTTAGATAACTCCTTAACTTTCCTTAACTTACTTAACTCCTTAACTTTCCTTAAATCCTTAACTTTTCTTACTTTAACTCCTTAACTTCCCTCCTCCTCCTTAACTCCTTAACTTTCCTTAACTCTCTTTAACTTCCTTAACTTTCCTTAACTTTTAGATTTACCGATAATTCGCAGTCAGTCTATCTAAAGTTTGGTTAAAATTTATAAAAGCTTAAGAAATTAAACTTTATATAGTTACCCACATAAAAGCATTATATTTTCCTGACGCCGCACGACAGGTCCTCACACTGAGATTTTCTTTCACTTTAAACACAGATATATTACTTCCTTGAAACGAACGCTTTATTTTATTTAAAAAGTCAAAAATGTCACAAAGTTAAGATAAATTCATCAACTAATTAACATCACTAAAACTATGTTTAACTGCATATACTGCAGCCATTGGAGGATGATGGTTTAAAAGCATTAAAATTTCTCTCATTTTCAAAAATCTCTTCAAACATTCCGTCTGCATAATCATTGTACATCACAATGTGATAGATGTCATGTTCACTGCCCATCTCTTTACATAATGCCCTGAATAACTTAGAATATAAGAAATAATTTTATAATCTGTTGCATAACAGTTTGCAGAAAAATTGCTTTTTTTAAGGATAACGTGTCTCTGTTTGTGCTGGAATGCAATTATACACATTATGGTGCCACAAGCTCTATTTTTTGGGAGGGGGGAAGTAGAAAAAGAAGGAAAAATCTAAAAGCTTTCAGATTTTACATTACGCCCAAAGGGAAGTTTTTTTTAACATTTTGTATGTTACTTTTATTTATTAAATATCATGTTCTTCGCACTTAAACCATAAAATTCAATTCAACAGCAATATCACAAAATATTTTAAAGCAGTATATCTTTAGAATTTCCAATAGACATTCTCCCGCGCTGGAGATAATTTTTTTCCCGTACAGTGTTGCCATTGCAATCATAAGTTTCACATCAATGCCCTTTTTAATACCTTTTTTTCTGGCAGGATTCCCAACGGTGGTTGTATGGTTGTACAGTTCAATATCATTACGTGTAACGTTTTTGTATTTTTGTATTTGTTTGGAAATTTTTTCAACATTCTGTCACATCGTCCGTGTGCAGTACTCAAATGTGTTTTCGTGAAATACGAAAAATAACTCAGCGTCCGTGACATAATACTGTATAGTACTGACGCTTTTTTTAACATGGTAAATGAATGTACTTTTGCTTTCTACAAACATCACATCCTACCAATTCAGCATCCGGTAGTTCTGTGGTTCCTTCTTAATAGAATTTTGGCTTTATGACATTTACTAACTTCTGCCAAGTAGTTTCCGTTTTTCGAAACGAATCAGAAATGCATTTTATACTTTGCCGGTTTGTCATTTGGCGTTCTATAGAATGCCTAGGAATGTATGAAATATGAATCATTTCATATATTGCCGGCTAATTTTAGGCATTATATACAATGCCTAGGTATTCTATAGAATGCCGGATTTCAAATTTTGCCGGTAACTTATCTAACAACAGAGAGAACGATACCGCTGTAATTTTACTCTAATAACCATGACAAAAATTCGATTCGTAGTCATACATTTTTTTCACTCTCATGTTATATGAAACCCACACACAAAATTTTGGTAGAAAAATAAACTAATTCTCTCTCATTATATCAAAAATAATGGCATGCAGTTTTTAATGACTCCTTTCTAAGCAAATGGCCGTAAAAGCTCAAGTTCCATCCAATATTTCACCTATACTCAATTTTAGTCGATTAAATGTGGCAAAACATTGATCATAATTGACCAGAGATCAATAGCGCGAACAAACAAACAAACACGCAAATAGACATTCTTCTTTATATATATACAGATTTTGTAAAACTTACAAATTTTTCATTAACAAACTCTAGGATTTGAAAAGCGAGCAGTAGCAACACTTTTCGAAATAAAGCAATTTTATCTCCAACGCGCCAGACTGTTGCCACTCGGAAAAATGAGCGCGAAAATTAATGTTTTCAGAGATTTTAATTAATATCTCGGCCGATTAAAGTCGTACGAAGATGGGAATAGTCGAAATGGCTTCCCACGAATTTTTGGAATCGGGAATTATGTATTTAATGTTTGGCAAGGCTATTTTTATTTCGTCGTAAAACTTGGGAATTCTTTATTAACAAACTCTAGGATTTAAAAGCGAGTAGTATCAACAACATTCCAAATAAAGGCGATTTTCATCTCCAGCTTGCGAGACTGTTGCCACTCGGAAAAATGAAGGCGAAAATTAGCGTTTTTCCGAGTTTTTAATTAATATCTCTGATTTTAGCTACTTTTTTTTGGAGAAAAATGGACGTCGACCTTTTCCAGGACCCAGAAAAGAATTGTAGAAAGTTTGGTGACGATAGCTATAGTAGTGTCTGAATTATTAGCGACCAAACACACACAGGCTCCTTCTTTATATTGTAACGTTTCCGAGCTTTTTGTCTTATAAAATTTATTTTAAACTTAACATTAAATTCATTCGTGGTTAAATACAGGATAAATAGCGTAAATCGTTACATAGCTATATCTTACAGAAGAGCGAGCTTTCCGCCAGCCTTTTCTCTGGCTACATGCCCATTCAACTCCACTGCTTCGTCTCTGCTAACAAAAAACCAGCGAACACCCGTAAACAAGTTGGCATCAAAAAGGCATTGGTGGATAGAGACCCATTAGCCTTCAGGACATTCTCTCTCGCCGATCGTTTACACCTTGGCCCTAAAAAGGAGTTGCTTTAAGTTAGTCCGAAAGAGGAAGTCTCTAATAATAACCAGCTGTTTGTTTTTCTAATGATCCATTTGCTGTTACAGTTTGTCACAATATATATAGATCAGATGTGGTATAATATTATAATTAATAATAAATAAGTACAAAACAACGTACGCAGTATCTGAACTAATAGTTAACAAATATTCACTGAGAGTGCGAATAAATCAGTGTCGCCACTAAAAGCTGACAGGAATACTGCAACAGACACTAATAAGTAATTTCCCGTTCTAGTCTAGAGTCCGTATCGTCACTTTCATGCAAAACCATTGGCTGAATCTGCTAATGTACTGCAGTCAAGCTTAGTCACGTCACTGCAGATAATATTAAAATATGAGCTAAACTAATAAATGAATTAATAAGTGATAAGTTTCAGTATCGTGTCAGTAAATTTCAGTAGTACATGCTATCTATGAAGACATTAATCTATTAAATCTCGACATAGTCTATTGATAAACTAAAACGTAATTTTATGTCAGGAAATAGATAAGGTAAGTAATTTCGTTAAGTTTATCTGCGACTGTTGTTTTGTTCTCGTAACCCAATGCCGGGTGACCCGGCATTTGGGAAACGCTGGTATCCCATTTATATAGTCAGGATTTTTTAATCATTCAGAGTATGTTTCCTCCGCAAGTGTAAAGCAATCTACACAGCAGCTTTCCACAACTGAAGGGTATACAATAATGCAGTGGTATCCCATTTACCATGATAACTCACAGTTTGTTTTTTAGAATGATATTTGAAGAAGTTGTTCAGATTTAAGCAAAAATGGTATAATTTATTAAATAAAGGAAGAATAAATATAAATTTCGAAACGAATTTTATTTTCTAGTTTTAACATTTCACAGAACAGCCTTTCTGAGTAATCATTCGCATGTCGAAAGAGGTTGTAAGGTATTTTCTCCTTCTTTTCAGTATGCCTTAACGGTATAATGAAAAGCATACTCGACGTGCACTCGAGAGGTGCAGGGTTCGACTCCCAGAAAGTGCATTGCACATTATTCCTATTCTTATATCGAAATAACCTCATAACTCTACAAGTGGCTTCCGAACTAGAAGGTGGTGGATAAAAAAAGATACTTCTATATTTCCCGTTCTATTAGGACGATTGACGAAATTCAAATTGCATTTTTTATGTCTGGAAAGTACGACTTAGGATATGTATTATATTTATATATAGCATTATTCTAACACACGTATTTTGACACAAAATCGGACTTTTTCTGAAATGACATAACATTTGTTTTCCATATTTGGGTTCTAAGATTCAAATTATGCCTAATTATTAAATTTTGTAAAATTTGGTGCGACATTTACGGAAAAATTCAAAAATTTAGCTTGGCGCATTTTTTTCCAGTTTGCGCCAAGAATAAATCATTTGGCGAACTTCTTAATTTATAGCAACCTTTATCTCCTTTCCTTTCTTTCATTGAGCCTAAAAAAAGTCATCGTTCATACTTTCAAGTAATTTTAACAAAGTACGTAAACGACATTTTGCGTTATTATCGCTTATGACAGATATGCCAAATTTTAAAACTCGCCAAACATGTACATCTTAGAAAATTTTGAATAAAAAACTGATTTGTTGCATGTGTGCCTAAAAACACATCTAGTTTATGGTGACGTTAAAAATTTTATAGGATAGGTTATAATTCTAAATTTTCATCGAAAAATTTATAAAAATTATTTAAAAATGCAAATTACAAAAATATTTAAAAATGCAAATTTTATGATTTGACTCAAATCATAAAAAATGGGCGAATTTTATTTGGAATGAACCTAACTTTCGAACTGTGTAGGAAGGAATAAAGTAAGTTTCATAAAACAAACAGATATTAATATATACATAGGAAACTGAATTAACATTGAGGAGCTAAAACTTTGAGAGCTAATTTTTTAAAAACTACTCGTGGGATTTTTATAAAACTTGGAAGTTTGGCATAATTTGAGTCGTAGAATCGAAATATGGAAAACAATTGGAGTGTCATTACAGGAAAAGTCCGATTTTGAGTCAAAATATCCGTATTTGAACAATGTTATATATAAATCTAATACAAATCGTAAGTCGCGCTTTTGAGACATGAAAAAGGTATTTGAAATTTCGTCAATCGGCCCAGTAGAACGGGAGATACAGAACTGTCCCCCCTTTTTTTACGCAGTGTAAGTGTACTTTGTCACCCCCTTTCCACATGCCTTCCTGGTATAATTGGAGTCAAAATAGAGGCGGTTTTGAAACGTTCAGGGTTTGTGTACCGGCTAAAGCAATGCTCATTTTTCACGTCTTCTGCCTCATAATAACCTAATGACTGTACGACCTCATCTATTAGATCAAAGGTCTTCAAATTCTATTCCTGGGAATCACAGGGATCTTCGAGTCAAACTCCAGGGTTTCGTCAGTTAAAATAAAAATAAAATAAAAATGCCAAACGAAAGTTATGAAGCATTCACACTAGTTGACTCTTATTTATTAAATAAAATTATTAAAGATATATTTAGTTATAGGTTAGGTTTCAAACTTAATATATGGTCATCATATGCCAAATAGAATGACGTGGAATACTTTGCAAAATTAAGCAGTTTATAATCGAAAATGAGTTCAATTTAGTAAAAATTATATTGTTGCTTTATTACGGGTTCGTGGATTTGGAGTGATTAATGGAATCACTTGATGAAGAATGAAAATACAATTTATTAGTCAGTATTAGTCAGGGCAGCTCCAAGAGCAAGTTTACAGACGTCTAAAAACTACGATCAGCAGCACAGCTTTCAGGCTATCAGGCTGTAACGGTTAAGACAGCTTCACGGCAAAGCACTAGTGTACATCTTCCGACTCGGTTCGGTCGTTCCCGGAACTCAACTTCGTCTCCAGACTCTCCACGCTACAACTAGCGATGCACTCAATAGCCTAAACGATGCACACGTACGATGCACCAACTCGCGATACTCGACACAAGATTCAATAGTAGACTAGACTCGATAGCCTCAGCAATGCACGTTCTCGATGCACTTCACGATCCGCTGACAGGCAGTAGATTACTTCTCCGCATACAGGCAGGGTGTATATAGCTTTTGGCTTCTCTTCGAGAACATTCTGGGCCAAACAGGGAAGAATTCGTTCCAGAATGTTCTTCATCCATCTATGGCATATCACCAATTTCGTCTGCAATTGTCGTCAAATGGGCGATTACTCGCCAAATATGACAACTCTGACTTCCCTTACTACTTTCTGGCAACCCTAAACTCGCTTTTCGAGGAAGCTATCTTGTCGCAGCTGGACATTTCGTAACAATATAATGGAACATCTTTTTCAAATAAAGAAAACTATAAGAGAATATTTACCATAAAAATTTAAGTATGGCTGGATAAAAAATTCATTCGAATATTGCAATAAATCAGAACGCTTGCCAATGAAGAAAAGGGAACAGTTAATCGGTACATCAGTTCCGACGTTAAAATCTAAATTTAAGGACGAGCAGCTGCTAACATTTTGGTTTTAGATTCATGCAAACTACCTAGAATTTTCTCCCACGGCTCTGGACATTTTAATGCCATTCGGAACAACGTATTTATGTAAAAAACCTTTAAGTATGTGGCAATAAAAAGAAATTTTAGACTCAAATTAAATGCAGCATATAAATGTGAATGAAAATTATATCAGTAGAGCTAGACTTCGACGGTTTGTGCAAAACAGTGCAAGCATACCATTGCCACTAAATCTAATGCAAAGGCAGATGACACCTGAAGTATAAGTTAATGCCATTGATTAATGCATTACATAAATTTTTTGTTAAAATTTTTAAAAAATTCAGTATGTTTCTTTAATTGGCTTTATATAAAGTACACCTCGTACAAAAAAATGAGACAGTTCCACCAGGCCGATTGACGAAATTTATCTTGCGCTTTTCATGTCTCGAAAGCGCAACTTAGGATGTATATTAGATTTATATATAGTATTGTTCTAACATAGATATTTTGACATAAAATCGGCCTATCTTTGACATAGTGAACCCATTTTTTCCATATTTCGATTCTACGACTCAGATTATGCAAAAGTGTCAAGTTTTGTAAAAATCGGTTTTTGAATAGTTTTTAAAGAATTAACTCTCAAAATTTTAGTTCATCAATATTAGTTGACTTTAGTACATATTTATTAATATCTCTTTTTTTGTTAAACTTCCTTTTTTCACAGTTCGAAATAAAATTGACAGGTGTATTTTATTTATCTTTAAAATTAGAATTTTTTAGTAATTCTTGTAAATTTTTCGGAAAATATTTTGAATTGAAAACTTTTACCATCACCTTAAATTAGATGTGAGTCTAAGCAAACTTGCAAAAAATTAAGAATTCTTTTTTTCAAAATTTCAAAAGATATAAGTTAATTTGTATATTCGCACTTTTTTAAATTTGGCATATTTGTTATAAACAATAATAACGTCAAACGTGCTTTACTCAGTTTATGAAATTTATTTGAAAGAATAAACAATGCACCTTTTTTTCCGCTCGTGCACAATAAAAAAAAAGGGAAAGGGAAATATATTAACATGAATTAAAAATTTCACCAAGAGATTTATTCTTGGCGAAAACTGAAAAAAGTGCGCCAAGAGAAAGTTTTAAATTTCTCGCTAAGTTTCTCATCAAATTTTACAAAATGTTAATATTTGAGCATAATTTGAAACGTTGAATCGAAATATGGGAAAAAATCGGTATGTTATTTCAGAAAAAGTCCGATTTCGTGTTGAAATACTTATGTTAGAACAATGTTATATACAAATCTAATATATATCCTCAGCTGCGCTTTCAAGACGTGAAAATCGCAAGTTAAATTTCATCAATCGGTCCAGCAGAACGGGAGGTAAAAAACTGTCCCATTTTTGGGGGCAAAATGTACTTATAACATGTGGATCTTCTTTAAATATTGTTTTAAGATATATTTTTCTGAGGGTAGGATGAGGTTCCCTGAAAACCCTTAAACCTTCTAAGGGTTCTACGAGTCGATAAAGTTTGAAAAATCACTGATCTAGACCACTGATCTCCGGAATCCTCAGCCACGAGCTGAATCGATTATTCATCGACAAGTGTGATAAGGGAAGCGAGATTCCGCTGAACGCATCATTTTGGGAAGAGACTCAGCTGTTTAATAAAGATTGTTTAGAAAATGAACAAACAAGTGTGCAGAGCACGAATGTGCTTAGCAAACACTTTCCAATCGCTTGCACAATAATGGTTTACAGATATCGCAGTGCGGCAAAAATATCGCCATTTGTGCGCATTCGTTCTTTCGCTGTGCAACAACTATCATTCTGTGGCATTCAATTCCGTAATGCATAATTCATTTTTTTATACTTAACAGCAACATTTTCATCATTGCTGTCATGATTACACTGGATGAAGAATGCGCATAGCATAGTTACGGTTACGTATACAAAAAGTTAGTTGATCATAACCAATTACTAAACATATTCAATACTGTACTGAAAGATGAGAAAGTACAACAAATATAAATTATTCAACTTCCGTTTGTGAGACTTACCATTAAATTTTATGGTATAAATACACCATTAAACCTATAGAGGATTTTAACACTTATGCGATTCCGAGAAGGCTTGATCAATACTCAAAAATTTAAATATAGTAAAATCTCAAGCACCTGGCACACAATTAGTAGGTAATAGCAAATAAAGACACTTTCCTAAGCCTAAATTTGAATCCAAGGCCTATAAGGTAAAAAATATGCACTATAATGAGATAGCTACTTTGACGATGTAAATGCGGAAAACATCTATGTTATGTTTGCTGCTACCCGACTTAACAAGACTTATATAACCAGTGGATCAAGGAATTATCTAGACTATAATGTTTAACGAAGGACCTCTTTTTATGCGTCGTTGAGTGAACTTTGAATGTGATATTCATGATTTTCAGGTACAATTCACACTGAATGATGCCAAATTTACTTTATCTCTTGCTTTGAAAGATGTACAGAATATTCCTTTACATCGCTGTCAGCGCGAATTGCGGACGGCTTATGATCATGTTTATAGATGACGAGTCGAGTAACGAAGATTCTTTTAGTTTTAAAGCATGTCCACCGCCCGTGGTTGATTTCTTGGATTTAGTTACATGTTCCAAGACGATAGTATTAGTGAAAAGGAAGTGCGAGCTTGGTTGGATATAGATAATTCTGTTTTCGTCACACTGTCTAAAGATGACGACGAAATAATCGATCATCTACTGGGAAAGGAGAGGAGAAAAAGGAAATTGAAGATGGCATACAGAGAAAGAAAGTTACTTGGAAGGAAGGTGACGAAAGATTGCAGACTTTAATAAGATTTCCTGAGAATTATTCATTAACTTAAGTACATAATGTTATGAAGCTTCATTACATAACAAAGCGAATTTTAAAAACTACTGTGACAATCTCGCTAGCAGCTAGATATATGAGGATATATGCCATCGCTATAAGAAATTCATAACTTTGATGTGAAAATAAATATGGTAACTTTAAAATGTTGTTAAAGGTTTCTTCAAAAACTGCTACCAACGGACTTCGCATGCTGCAATTTCTACACACGATCTCATAAAACATGAAAAAGTAACTTCTAGAAATGTATATTAAATTATCTGGAATAATCTCTGCTTCTGAAACCACGATATTTCGTTACCCTTTTTACTTCCTCGTACGAAGTAAAACGTAAGCTCAGTTTCTTATAAGTTTGTAAATTGCGCATATTTTGCTTTAAAAATGATTGAATTCTGTTGTTCTTATCTTTCGGTTAAGACTTTTATGCCTTTAGTTAACCTACATGCAACAATTGGGGAATTATCAACAATTTAAAAGTTTTTTTTAAGTGCAGCCAAGTCTAATTCTTGATTATGATTGCGGCCATATTTGTTTACAATTGAAACTTAGCAGAATAGTAGCTTTGTTGCCAATCTAGAGAAACCAAGCTTCGCAACAACAAAGCAACATCTTCTTTAATCATTTTCATTCATCTTCATCATTCTTATTTCATTATATTTCATTATTAATCAAGCTAATTAATTAATTAATCAGCTTGATTAATTAATGAATCAAGCATAATGTAATTGCTAATTAAATTATGCTTGATTCACTCTGGAATTATCATATAAGGTATTTCTCCGGCCTTCTTCACATGCCTTCGTGGTGTAGTGTTTAGCACGCTCGTTGCGTAACCGAGAGGTCCGTGGTTCGATTCCCGGCGAAGGCGTTGCTTATTTTTCATCCTTCTGCTTTCAAAATAGCCTATTGTTTCTACAACTGAACTAAAAAGATGGTGGATGATGATTTTCCACCACCGGGATTTGGCGACTGGGTCCCTAAAACCCCAGTCGCCCGTTAAAAGGGGTAGTATGTAAGGTGTTTCTCCAGCCTTCTTCCCATGCTTTCGTGTTGTAGTGGTCAGCACGCTCGACGAGTAAAGAAAGGTCCGTCGTTCGATTCCCGGCGAAGGCGTTGCACATTTTTTATACTTCTGCTTTCGAAATAACCTAATGGCTCTACAATCATTTAAGTTATTAGCTTGTTTTTGCATACAAACTGTAGTTTTATTTGTAAAAATTGTTTTTTTTAATGTAGTATGTGTGGCTACAATAAATAAATATAGTGAACTTTAAAGAGTGCATTTATTTTGTTGTGGTTTATGCGCCATCGACGAAGTAGATTTAATTCAAAATTCGCTAACTTTTAATCCAATATGTTTAAATGAAATGCAGGAAAGTTGCGTATAATTTAACATTCCGTACAAGGAAGTGATGTGGTGTAACATCAGATTTTTTTTATAGATTATAAATCTTTCAAAGTACTTTAAGTGGTAGAAAAACGTTTATTAAAATTTCCACTCGCATTGTTTTGCAGAATCGATCAGTCGTGACAGGTTTTTGCCTGTAAGAAGCTTTTTCAGTAGAACATTGGCATAATACTCAAAAGCGGAAATTTCAGGAGACTTTGTAGGAATGTTTTGAAAAGTTACATGTGCAGTACCTAAAGCATTGTTTATTTTCTCAAATAATGTAGCGGTACTTTTTAAAGTAAAACTGGTGATTTTGTTTTGATGTAATTTAACTTTTGAAATTACTTGGAGTAAAGAACTGGAATTTCTTTTGTAATGAATACACATAAAACATATGATGAGGTGGTTTGAACACTTTTTTACACTTTTCTTGCTTTTAATTTCCGATTGTAGAACAAAACTGCAGCATTTACAAAGGGGCATATTTTGAAACTTTCTTTTTGTATGGTCATAACCAGGTTTGTATATTTCTTCTCACTTTCGGCAGAGAATATATACCCGATTTTAATGCAGTCATTTATAAGACAAACAAATTTCATTAACAGTAAGAATGTATTTCCATTTATTTCTTGTGAACTGGTATTTACTCAGGCCTTCTATGTTCAGCTACATGTCTGGGCAAAATATTTTTGTGTTTTGGAAGCCGCAGACTTACTTACCGCAGACCTTATTTTACTAGTTTTTGTTACAGATGTATTAAAATATTTTGCAAAGAATTTCCGCTTTGACAGATTTTCTGTTGTTACCAAAGACATCTCAACTTCACCTGTATTTACTAGAAACCTAATTTAGTAAGAAACATTAGAAATAGAATATACTTTCTGATATTTTTATTTGGAGTAGTTTTCCACGTAAAATTCATGACGACGACTTTCCATTTGTAATAAATAATGTCGCTTATCTTGGAGTTTTAATGCAATGCATTTTACAACGTTTATGGACTGCGAAATAAAAATATTTTTCTTAGAAAACGGTAAAAATATGTTCTTTGATCCCCAGCTTGTTTACTTGCATCACTTCAAAACAAAGATACTTTTACAGCAGCAGATAATATTTCTCGTTTCAAATTACACTTATTTACATTTTAACAATCCTTTTAAAATCGAAATCTTTCTAAAAGTGTAATAACACTTTCTGTACTTTTAGTAAAAAGGATTTATTAACACATTTTTAGACCTACGTTTTCTGATATGAGCAGTATTTTCGGCAAGGTAGCTTCACTTTGAATTCTTCTTTCGAACACTATGGCTCATCAGTTTAAAAGCAAAATATCTCATAACATTCTGTGAAATTTTTTATTTTAAATGAATTAATTTATCGCATAAATATATATTAATGTTAGCGAGGTTAATTTCAATCGATGTATTAACAATCCTTTTGTACTAAAGTACAGAAGCTGTTAATACATTTTTAGAATGATTTTAATAAAGAAGCTTAAAAATGTAAATGCTATGACAACAACGTGGAACATGAAATCAGAAATATAGTCTGCTGCTTTGAAATGCTTGCTTTCAAAATATTGCCTGTAAACAAGCTATAGATGGAAGGGCATATTTTTGTTATAATGTATATAAAACTGTATGATATTTTTACTTGTAATTTTATGACGTGATGTTTTCCAGATTTGAACTGATGCTATGTTTTTAACTTTGCGTACATTGACCAACAAAAAAAATTAATCAACACTCTGCAGTTTTTTTAAATTTAGGAACGTTATGAAATTTCAAATTTCTGATTACTCTGTTGCTTTCAACAAAATATTTTCTTAAAATTTTGTTATGAAATAACTTCAAATCGGATCATTTGAAAAATATCGCGTTTCCAGGCGTTTAGAAAATAAGTTTGTTAATATGAATTTTATATTTCAAGTGGAGCAAAAGACTAAACAGTTGACTTTCGGGATGTTTGGAACTAAAATAAGAGGCTAATGTTTAGAATGTATATTACATTTTTTTTTACTTTCTTGCACAAGGTAAAAAGGAAATATTTTAACTGTGAAAAGTTTCGGGTACCATATTTTAACAGAAATATCCATTTTTACTGTTCACGAACCTATTCGGACGATTTTTTGCGTGAGATGTATACGAAGGGATAGAATAAGGGACTATTTTTTCCAAAACGGATTGTAAAATGGATTCAAAAGAGACATTTTGGTTACGTATATACGAACATATGTATGCATGTATCACAATTAAAAAATTATTAGTCGTAAACAGTTGAAATTTTATATATGGGTCTTCTATAACAAATCTAGTTCCATCTAGTTATGTACCCCTTTTTTATTACAATGTGCAATAAAAAACGTACGTATACCCCGCTTACCCGGTTACAAGTCCTTACCCGGCCTTTATTTTCACAATGGTTGGTCGCAGAAGTCTTTTAAATGATGATCTTGACCGGGGTATTTAATTTCAAAACTTTCTGTTTTTAATGTCATTTTCAACTTGCCTTGAGAAATCGGTTACTTAAATTAGAATAATTCTATGAAGTGCAGCAAAAATACAGAAAGTTTAAACGACGAAAACTGTCAGTGTCATATTTAGGAAAAAAACGTTTGGATAAACCATAAACTGTAACTGTTAATGCAGTCTTCCGGTTCCTATACTTACATTTGAAAAATTTTTATACTCGTTATGAAAAAATAAAATTACAAGAAGTTTGGCTCCAGTACGACAAAAATTGAGCAGGATAATTAATTTCAAGATTCTAAATCTTAGATGCCATTTTCAAATTGCCTTGAGGGATCGGTTAATTAAGTTAGAATAATTCGAGGAAATAAGTTTATATTAAGTGCAGCAATAAATATGTATAATTTAATAGGCTATACAAGGAAAATCATGTGGTGTCTACATCAGACTTTCTTCAAATTGTAAAGAGTTTCTTCATTTTCATTTTGTTTGTATTTGTCCATATATATATACATACACATTCGTTTTAACCTATGAAGCAATAGACTTAGTTTCAGTTCATGGCAATATTTTATTACTTACGTTGATGTATAAAAACAACGTCTTCAACAAATAATTGCGGAAGCTAAAAAAATTATTGTATTTAACGAATCCGGGTTCAGGATGGATTTGATGTACAATGTACAGAAATGATCAATTGTCGACGAAACATCCTCACCATATTCCTATTATATTTAGTACATCGTAAAACTATCATAATTGGTTTCACGGGAAGTTATTTAACGCTTAAAATACTCTATTCATCATAGCTTAGAGTATTTTAGACATTGAACAACTTCCTGTATCATGAGTAGCCAACCATTAAGGAGATGTATTTTCAAAAGGAAACTATAAACCAAGTTCGTGCCCGTAAAGCATTCAATATATCCCTTTTTTTAATTAGAGAAGGATGTGAGGTCATGGTTCGCTACGAAACTTTATTCAAGTCTGGCAAGTACTCAGTGAAAGTATGTACTCATCAGTGTTACAAGTATCATCATAATGAAATCATTACGAGATATTGTCACTGTAGTTGCTGTAAGGGCTGGAAGATCTCGACGATGTAATGTTATATTGCAGTTTATGTAGTCCTAAGAATTATTTGAGATCGTCTGTTCAGAAGGTATCACATGTTATAATGTCCCGTATTATCTCGTACTGTATCATTTAAGTGTATTCGATTCGCATTGCAGACAACAATATCTTCAAATGTTCATCGTTTTGGAATAAGAATCGAGATCTATTCCTGAAGATCTTCCGTCTGTCAGAGAAGTCGATAATTGCAAAACGAGGTCCCGGAGGTAACAATTCAATTGTGATTAATTCAAGAAATGCTATTCATTTCTGCCAAGATTGCATAGCTTTGATATTAATATTTCCATGGTCAACTACATTGCTTACTAAACTTCTTTTGTAAGGTTCAGGTTGTAAAGTAATCATACTAATAGCTTTAAATATATGGTTAACTTCTAAGAAAAAGATTAAATGTGTGAATTTTTCTGACTGTTTATTTTTTGAAGTTGCAGTAGTGATAGCTACCTCGATATAAATTATTACCTTTTTCTCTGCCATTCTATCTACCTTTCGAAAAGTGCTGCTTTGCAATTGATTGAGTAAAGGAAGAACAGGTTCTCTAAATCTCACACTTTTCATTTGAAGAATGAGTTATAATTTTTATGGATTGATTTAACGAATGGTCTGTAGGTAAGCAGAGCTTACATCTGCTAGTTTATGTTTACTTTTGCTTTTAGAATAGTACTAGCTTAAACCGAATACAATTTCTACGTTGTGTGAATTATCTCCCTTGTCTGGCAGTAACATATCACCATTTGCTCGCTCCTTTTATAAGTCATCGGACAGTGAATATGCCCTATAAAATTATGTTCCCAAGGATGGTAAGACTGTATAAGGCATCTAACAATAAGATGGACAACATGGTATCCTTATACGATGTGCAATGATTTGGTAATATTAGGTCTCTTATAGAACACAAGTCACACGACCGAGAATAATACGAGCTATAAAAGATAGCATTGCAGCAAAATTTGACACTCTTAAACAAATAAATTCCAGACGAGAACGTGCAAAGTTTTGTCATTTATACAGTTAAAAATAATTATATGAAACTAAGTATCATTTTGAATATGTCTTGCAAATCAAAAACTTATAAGGTATTTTCTCTCCTTTTTGCATGCCTTCTTGGTGTGATGATAGCTCATTCAGCGCGTATTCGAGAGGTCCAGGTTCACATCCTGGCAAGAGTATTATTCATTTTTTACGCCTCAAGCATAAAAAAATCGAATAACTGTACAGTGGCGCCCGAACTAAAAGATTGCGGTCGATAATTCCCCACCACCAGGGTTTGGCGATTGGGTCCTCCAAGGTGGTCTCCAGCGGCCCTTCAAAAGGGGGAGTATATAAGGTATTTCCGTCCTCATTTATTCATGCATTCGTTGTGTAACGGTAGCACACTCGATGCGTATTCGAAAGGCTCAGGTTCGAGTCTCGGTTAGGACTTTGCTCATTTTTCATATCTCCTACTTCAAAAATCCTAATGGCTCTGCAACCTTATAAGACTTTATCATCCTTCCTTTCCTGATACCTTCGCGATACAACTGGAAACACACTTAACACGTATTCAAGTTCAAAGTTCGAATCCCGGAGAGGGTAGTTGTGGATTTTTTCAGCTTCCTTTCAACGAAAAAAATCTAACAAGGAGGTGGACGATAATTCCTTATTCGTTCTATTGAGTCCCTCTCACCCTCTGTCGCCCTTTAAAAGAGGGTACATAAGTTATTTGTTCCTCCTTTCCGCATGCCTTCGTGGTGCAACTGAAAACACGCTCGACGCGTATTCAAGAGGTCCGGAGTTCAAATTCCGAGGAGAGCATTGCACGCGTTTCACGCTCTATCACTGATAATAACCTAATGGATCTTAAAACTAAATGATAAATAATACAATAGATAGAAGTTTTGTTAGCTATTTTTAATCTAAAACGGCTGTTAGTCTCGTAATGGGATTTTGCGTAGAATCACAATGCGTCTTTTCAATTTTCATTCGAATCTGTTGTTATTTGACAAAATGTAAGCTATTTATTTTCCAAATTCAATTTGTCTATTGTGGATTAACAAACTATGCTATTTGAAAGCACTATATAAAATTCTTAAGAATATTCATTTCTCACTTCTGGAATCAAATTGATTTAAATATTAAAAATGCATTTAACTCGTGATTTAAAAATATTCAGTATTTTCATAGATTGACGTTACATATTTTTTATAATTTATTTCATATTTTGTAAACCTTTAATGAATTTTCCATTAACAGACTCAACAGTTTGAAAGCGAGTAACGTCATAACTTTACGGAATGAAACACTTTCATCTCCAAAGCGCGAAATTGTCTATCGGAAATTCTGAAGATATACTGCTTTTAAATATTTTGTGATTTTGCCATTGAGTTGAATTTTTATGTGGAATAAGTGAAAGATATTTAGTAAATAATGTTAACACATAACACTTTATTAATAAAAAATACCCCCAAAAAATTCTGTAGGCCATTTTACTAAAAAAAAACCGAACATTTATATGTTGAACCGAGAAAAAACTGAAATAAATGGGAAAAAAATACATGACAACACTTAACACTGCATCGGGAATTCTAAATATATGCTATTTTTAAAGTTTTGTGATTTTGGTGTTGAATTTTATATGATGAAAGTGAGAAAAAAAGATTGCTTAATAATAAAGCCAAAATGACTGGGGGGGGGAAGGTTAGCTGGAGTGAGTGGAGCAACAGACTAGTAGACATCGTAAAAAATTTTAACAAACTCTTTTGGCGACCATTAAAACCTGAAACCTTTGAATTTTCTTCTTATTATTATTTATCTACTTATTTATCAGTAGCTAGTTTGTTTTTCATTTTCCTGGGATGTCAGAGTTTTCGAATACCTGCACATAATAGATTCATTAGCTAATATTCTATGTTTTCTTTCATGACATTGTTAAGAGAGCTGCGTATTTTATTTGACGATACAATTACAACCCTTCTCACAGAATAACAAAATTTCATTTGCATTTGCGCGTCAGATTAAACTACAGACCGATACGCATACATATAAATGATTCACTGCATTTAATATAAATGATTCACCGCATTCTAGAGGGGATTGATTTTCTAGTTGACACGGTTGTGTTGAACTAGTATATTATTTTGACATTTAACGAATTATTCTTTATAGCTGCATAAATTTTTCATCGCAGAAGGCAGTCCAGTTTCGTGTATTCAGCTGGGTAAGTCGATTCAGCTGGGTAACCATTTACTATAGTTCAACTTAAGTCAAAAGTAGTAGAAGGTGGAGATTTAAGGCTGAATATCTGTTCAGAGTTGAAATAAAAGGAAATTATTTATTTCTTTAATTTTAGTAGAGGGTATAAAAGTTCTTTCAAATATAAAATATGAAATGATCTTCGAACTTTGAAAATTAAACAAAACTCAGTTTTGCATCGGCAAAGGATTTCAAAAATAGTTTATGTATTTTTAGAAACGAAAGAAATCATCATGTATTGAGCTTTTTGTAAAAAAACTTGAACTTTTTAAAATACAATTAAAATACATAGAATATAACATAGCACACAATAGCTGTCTGATTATAAGGAGCGATGCCTTCATGGAGGATTTTTAAGGTAAACTAGCTCATATTCACATTTAATATTTCGAGAACCATAAAAAACAAACATGCAGCCAGCCCGTTCGTTTCCTCGCAAATTCCAGATAAACAGCCAGCATTCAGCAGTTTTTCACCTCTCGGCCACTGGTCAGGCATCTACTTATGAGAAGGAATACTTTTGTGAACTACTTTTTTAAGAAACTTGATTCGTATTCATGTTACATATGGGGCTAACCACGAAAATTCTCATAGCCAGTCCGTTTGACAGGATTTGAGGCCTGGTCGAACTACCAACGTTCGACGATTATCGCTGTTGGGCTCTGTTGTACGAGTATTTTATGAACGGATCTTTCAGGAAAACAAAGCCCTCATCAGTTCATTTCTTATGAGCTAAGCTTTTATAAAACAGCTGATAATGTGAAATTATATTTTGGGTAGTATTAACGTTAAACTAACATTATATGTAATTTTATATCTTTCTGCTATAAAAACATGCTTCAAACAGTTTTCTATAGAAAAATGTATCCGCTAGTATTGTCCGTAGAATTCCATTAACCCTTGTTACGAAACGCCTATAGAGGGCGCTGTAACCCGCCTGTTTTTCTTGAGTGTAGTCGTAATCTGAAACCTTAGGAGATGCGCATAACGTGAATAATAATATCTGTAAGGGAGTAGCCGGCCCTAATAATTAGCGGCAAATTAATACCATTTCAGTAATCTTGTAAATAAAATAAGTTTGTTTTGTTTAAAGCTGAGCTTTTATTACGTGAAACTGAACCACCAAATTGACTATGTTGATAGTTACAAGTTTGGATTAGCAAATTCCACAGTGGTGCATCGTAAGGAAAGAATTTAGGGACTATTAGACCATCACGTTTTGGATTACTAAATCATGCTCGGGAGGAAATAAAAGGTAGGCTCTCATTTTGTATTTAATTTTGATCCTTGGATGTATTTCTGTTGTACAGTATTAAGAAAATGGCAGCGTTAGAACTAGCAAAAGCTAAAAGAACAACAGTTCGAAAATTAACAACCCAGTTAATCAATCAAATTGATGCTAAATTAAAGTCAGGAGAGGAGCTTGATGAGCAGGATTTAAGAGATGATTACGAGCTCTTAATAGAAAGAAGTAACGAACTAAAAGCTCTCGACAGTGAAATCGAAATTTCCATTGCAGTTGATCAAATGGAAAAAGAGGTTACGGCGAGTCAGGAATATAAAGCGAAATGTTTGAAATACTCAAGTAGAATATTACGTTACCTTGAAAGCAAAACTAAGATTGAGTCAGCTTCAAGTGATTCGCATAATCAAAGCACGAATGTCTCTTTAAATGAAAATTTAAGAAATCAATGTTCAGTTAAATTGCCAAAGTTAGTAATAGAAAAATTTTCCGGAGATCCGAAACATTGGCAAAATTTTTGGAATAGTTTTGAAAGTATGATTGATAAAAACGAAAGCATTTCTAAAGTTGAAAAATTCGCATATCTTAAAACCTTTTTAACTGGTCAAGCTGCTAATGTTGCTTCAGGAGTCGAATTATCTAACGATAATTATGACAACTGCGTAAAAATTCTAAAAGATAGGTTCGGGAAAAGAGACATCATTATAAATTCCTTTATGAATAAAATACTAAATTTGGAAGAAGTTAAAAATTCTTCTAATGTTTCTGCGTTACGCAGAATTTATGATGAGCTTGAAATCTCTATTCGAAATTTAGAAGCAATAAACGTTACATCAGGCTCTTTCGGACATTTGTTAATGCCTATTTTGCAAAAAATCTTGCCCCACGATCTAATTTTGGAATTTAACAGGCAAAGAGATGAAGGCGACGTTGACATCTCTAAATTCATTTTATTCTTAAAGAAGGAGGTCGAATGTCGCGAAAGTACTTTATTGGCTTGCGGTGAAAATAAAACGTTTACTAATTATTATAATCAGAAAGCTGTAAATAAAAGACACAACAGAAATACACCCACGGCTAGTGCATTTAACACTACAGTACAGCGAGTATGCATCTTCTGTGAGAAACACCACGATTCTTTTAAATGCTGTAAAGGGGTAACTGAGAAAATAAATATTCTCAAAGCACATAATCGATGTTTTAAATGTTTTAAGAAATTCCATTTGAGTCGTTTTTGCAGAGATAAAAATGTATGTAGTAAATGTAACGGCAAAAATCATCATGAATCTATCTGTTTGAAAGGTCATGAGGAAAAATCAAATTCATGCAATTTATCTGAAAATGAATCAATTGACACGAGTTCGAAAAAGGAACCTTTAGTGTCAAATGTTAATACTAACACTTTGGTTTCTCAGTGTAATATTTCTGTTTCAAAAAATACTTTATTGCAAACATGTACTGGTTTAGCTTGCAACGAAAATGAAACTAAAGTTGTTCGTATTCTTCTTGATCAAGGTAGCGAAAGATCGTTTATTAAAGATACCTTAGCGCGATCTTTAAAATTAGAACCTATCCGAAATGAAACATTGTCGGTTTTTTCGTTTGGAACTAAGAAACCAATAGTTCAAAATTATCCTGTGGTCGTAATTGAATTAAGAGATAGAAATGAAAAGAATAAAATAAAATTGGAATGCCTAGTGACTAGCACGATATCAGCTTGTCCCATAAAGAGTCCCAGACATAACACGCTCGAAAAAATGAAGCGCTTAGGTTTACATTTAGCAGATTTAAGTGTAAACAACAATGAAGAATTACAACATGTGGGAATATTAATTGGCGCCGACCGATTCTGGGATGTAGTACTTACAAGTCGGAAACGCATAAATAAACATATCCAAGCCGTAAATTCCATTTTTGGATGGCTGTTAGTGGGGAATGAAAAAAATAAACGAAAGGAATGTAACGATTCGAAGCACTTAGCAGTAATGGTAGGAAATGCCTCGATAACAGATGATTTAAGCGTGTTTTGGAAACTCGATTCAATGGGAATAATAAATGAAGGGCAAAATGAATTTAATCAAACTGATAATGACCTAATCAGACGTTTTGAAAGAGATATACGGTTTAAAGACGGACGATACGAATGTAAACTATTGTGGAAATCTACTACGGAAGAATTAGGAAATAATTTTGATATCGCAAAAAGGCGGTTTGAATTTTTAAAGCAAAAATTACAGAAAACTCCAGAAATATTGCAAAAATATAGGGGAATTATTGAAGAACAGTTAGGGGAAAAAATAGTCGAAGAATGCCCTAATGAAATTAAACCTTCACAGTATTATATGCCGCACCGTGCTGTAATTCGCGATTCCGAGACTACTAGTGTCCGTGTAGTTTTCGATGCTTCTTCGAAGACTGGAAAATTCAAATCCTTAAACGAATGTTTAGAAACCGGTCCAAATTTGAATCCGAATGTTCTTGACGTGATCCTGAGGTTTCGTGAACCTGAAGTAGCATTTTGTGGGGACATAGAAAAGGCATTTTTAATGATTAGCATTGCAGAAGAAGACAGGGATTACTTAAGATTTCTTTGGTTTGGGAATGATGAGAAATCATGTAATATTATGCGCATGTGTCGGGTTCCGTTCGGAACAGCGGTTAGTCCTTTTTTGTTGGCTGCCACAATAAAATATCACATTAAAGGGTATAAAGAGGACCGTCTCGAGAGTTTTAAAATGCTTAATTCTTCTATTTACGTTGATGACTTATTTTATGGAGGTAGAAATGTAGAAGATGCATACCGATTGTCTGTAGATGCTGTAAATATTTTTCGGGATGCGGGTATGAATTTGAGAAAACTAAAATCGAATTCAGATGAATTAAATACATTATGGATGAAATCAAATATTAAAGGGGAAGATGAGGTCAATAAAGAAACAAAATTTTTGGGCATGATTTGGAATCCTAGTAACGATGTAATAAAGATAAACACCAAACCAGTTCAGGAGTCAATTGGAAATGGTGAAGGCGACACAAAAAGACTGATATTGAAAACTGTCGCCAAAATATTTGACCCTATCGGATATTTGCAACCATTTATAGTTCGTGTAAAAATAATATTGCAAGACATTTGTCTTCTGGGTTTAGAGTGGGATGCTGCACTTCCCATTGATATCAAGAAAAGGTGGATGAACTGGTGTGCGGAAATGAAATGTTTAAAAATCCCCGAATTCCCTAGAAAATTCTTTCACAACATTAATTACACGCAGCTGAGCGTTCATATATTTTGTGATGCGACACCTAGAGCTTTTGGAGCAGTGGCATATTTTAGATACGCTGATGAAAATGAGGAAATTAAAACGAGTTTCATAATGGCAAAAAGTAGAATAGCTCCCCTCAAACAATTAACTCTCCCTAGATGTGAGCTAATGGGAGCTGTTGTAGCTGCTCGCTTAGCTAAATATTTAAAACAAGTCTTGCCTATGTTAAGCAACAATATTACCTTTTGGAGTGACTCCCAAATAACGCTCCATTGGATAAGGAAATCACCAAATGTCTGGAAGCCATTTGTTGGCAACCGTGTAGCAGAAATCCAAGCAATTTGCAACGCCAACCAGTGGTACCATTGCAGTAGCAAAGAAAATCCGGCAGATCTATTGTCTCGAGGGGAACGAGCTGAGACCATCATCTCCAGTCCGTTGTGGCAAAACGGACCAAGTTGGCTTCTCCAGCCTGAAAATGTGTGGCCTAAGAGACCAAACATGGAGGCAAATGAGGAGGAGATATCCGTGGAAAAAAGAAAAACTCATAATGTCCTACAAGTTGCCATCGACAACAAAAACAGAGAGCAAAATTCGAATTCATTGATCGATTTAAATCGGTTTAACAAATTAGGCAAGGTATACCGAATAACAGCGTGGATATTCAGGTTCATCAACAATTCTAATGCTAAATCCGAAAAACTTTGTGGACCATTAACCGCTTCTGAAATAATGAATGCTGAAAAATATTGGATTAAAAACACTCAATTTCAATATTTCGAAAAGGAAATTCTCGATTTATCTCAAGGAAGGGCAGTTGACAAAGGGTCCAACATCTACTCATTGAATCCTGAGCTCGACGAAGACGGCCTTCTGCGGTTAAAAGGCAGAATACAATTTGCAGACTGTTTGGAATCTGCCAAGCATCCATGGATACTTCCGTCAAAGTGTCGATACGTCGATTTGTTAATTTTCAACGCACATGAGAGAGTATTTCATTCCGGAGTGGACTCAACTCTGACGCACCTACGTGAAAAATTTTGGGTTGTCAAAGGCAGACAGCGAATAAAATCCTTGTTGAACAGATGCGTGATTTGCAAAAGATACAGTGCTCGCCCTGGAGTTCAAGATATAGCTCCACTTCCTCCAGATCGAATTCTTCAGTCACCACCGTTCGCTGTAACTGGATTGGACTATGCTGGACCATTTTTCTCTAAAGAGAGCAACAATAAACATTACCTTTTAGTATTCACTTGTGCAGTAACGCGTGCTATTCATTTAGAACTGGTAACTTCGATGAATACTGAAGTGTTCTTATTGGCCTTTAGACGATTTATAGCGCGGCGAGGACTGTGTTCAGTTATATACAGTGACAACGCAAAATCATTCAAGCGCGCAGACACTGAACTCAAAAAACTGTGGACTTGCATTTCTGATCCTTCTGTAAAGAATTTTTTCTCTTCTTATAACATTCATTGGAAATATATAATTGAAAGAGGAGCATGGTGGGGGGGATTTTGGGAAAGAATGATCAGAACGATCAAAACAAGTCTTAGAAAAATTGTTGGCCGTTCATCGCTCTCTCTCAATGAACTAGAAACAGTGTCCGTTGAGATTGAAGCCATGATCAATTCCAGGCCCATCACTTATTTATATAGTGAACCCTCAGAACCCTCTCCACTCACTCCTGCACACTTTCTGATAGGTAGACGTTTGCTATCCCTTCCTCCAAGTAGAATATCTAAGGATGATTTATCAGGATCCAGAAAATCTATTGTGAAAAAATTCAAACATCAGCAAAATATATTAAATAATTTTTGGAAATGCTGGCGAAAGGGTTATTTATTAAATTTAAGATCTGCTAATATGTGCCAGCAAAATTCAAAGGCAACTGAATTCAAACCAAATGGCATAGTATTAATATATGAAGAACGCTACCCTAGAAATATGTGGTCTCTAGGTAGAATCATAGAGATTTTCCCAGGAAGGGATGGAAAAGTTCGCTCATGTTCGATCAAAACTGGCACTGGACTAATAAGAAGGCCAGTACAGTTAATTTACAACTTAGAGCTCAATGATTGAGTCTAAAAAAATTAACAGTATGATATTCACAAGATTGAAACTTTCTTTTTTGTTTTCATTATTGTATTCTTTAATTGTTATGTGCTAATAGTATACTTATGCTTCTATTCTTTGTATTAATAGTTTAGTCAAGAAAGCTTTGTACAGAAAACTTGTTTAGAAGATCATATGTAAGAATATGGTAATTACTTTATTGCATTGTGATTAATGTAAATTCAAATGATGGAAATTGGTAAGTATTGTTATAAACTCTATGTTAAGAGTTTAGGTGGGGAGTGTTACGAAACGCCTATAGAGGGCGCTGTAACCCGCCTGTTTTTCTTGTAGTCGTAATCTGTAACCTTAGGAGATGCGCATAACTTGAATAAGAATGTCTGTAAGGGAGTAGCCGGCCCTAATAATTAGCGGCAAATTAATACCATTTCAATAATCTTGTAAATAAAATAAGTTTGTTTTGTTTAAAGCTGAGCTTTTATTACGTGAAACTGAACCACCAAATTGACTATGTTGATAGTTACAAGTTTGGATTAGCAAATTCCACAACCCTAGAAAGCTAACCATTCGTAAATTTTACGACTTCACTTCGTGCTTTTTGTAAATTTCTCTACTTCCCTTTGAATAAATGGTTTGTTCTTTTGTAGCCCAGACAAAGCGGTAAAGTTGTTAAACACTGGTAACTCGGTTCGATCTTCGAATTTCGCGAACGGGCTGATTGCATGGGTCTTTTCGTGATTTCCCCCATGAATAACGTCTATACAGTTGTCTTTAAAACGTCCTACATGAAAGCATCCCTCCCTTTAGGCATATAGCCCTCGAATGCTTTGCAATAATCAAATAAACTAAAACAAAAACCTTTCATGTAACCTTATTTGACCTTTAAACACTAGCATTCGACGCCACATGGGTTGTTTGCTTACATTATTAAGTTATAATGCGAGACGTATTCGTAAATTCTACGAACGATTAGCTTCTGGGTAAGTTATAATTTTGAAACTGATCTCAATTATCTTTTTAGCCCAAAGGGGTAATTTGCCCAGGAGGTCTGTTAACTTCGTTTTGGCATTTTGCGTTGATTCACTAAAAGCGTTGTTTCACTTTTCAAATTGTTGCCACCAAATGTTATCGCCTTGTACTATATTTAAAGAAATTAAATAATGAAGAATCTGCATAAATGTATGTATGTTTCTCGCATTGTGATAAAACAACGGTACCTAGAGCCATCAAATGTTGAATAACTAATCCTCCCGCAACTATGGGCATCTGGAAGCCCAAATTTAGCCTTTGGAATTTGTTTTACTATCTGTTTCCTGTTTTGTAAAACTTTAACAAATTTTTTATTAACAAACTCAAGATTTCAAAGCGTGCAATGGCAATACTGCACGAAAAAAAATTATCTCCAGCGCGCCAGATTGTGTATCGGAAATTCTAAAGATATGCTTATTTTAAAATTATTTTGCATTATTGCTGTTGAACTGAATTTTATGGTTTAAGTGCGAAGAACATGATATTTAATAAATAAAGGTAACACACAAAATGTTAAAAAAACGCCTCTTTGGAAGTAGTTTAAAATCTGAAGCCTTTCAGATTTTATTTCTTGTAATTTTTTTAAAATTTGGTTGTTTACCAAATATTATATCTTATGTTGGGAAGTCTACAAATAATAAAGGTCTCCTGTTAGTTGAGTATTTTGTAAAACAGTTATTAGAACTGAATACTTTGCAAAAGTCTATACATAGATCAAATTGTAATATAACCATGGATAATTGTTTACTTCTGTTTCAGTAGCCATTGAGCTCTTGAAAGAAAATTTTATAATTACCATGGTTGGAGCTTTACGAGAACAAACGACGAGAAATTCCAGATGAATGACTGAATGTAAAGGACAGAAAAGTAAGCACAACTTTCGTTTCTGTGTCTTCCAGACGGAAAAGTGGTTAGGGACGGACTGCTGTTCCAAAGAGCTCAGGTTCGAATCCCGGAGAAGGCATGGATGTAAATTGTGTTTCCCTTCATAGTAGGCAATGGTGGCCCGCTTATTCGATGCCTCCATAATAAAATTGTAGAGCGATTAAGTTTTTTCGAAAGCAGGAGAGATGAAAATGAGCAATGCCCTCACCGGGACTTGAACACGGACTTCTGGAATACACCTGAGCGTGCTGACCACTAAACCACGAAGGCATGCTAAGAAGGGGGGAGAAATACCTTATAAAATGACCACCGTTTCCGGTTCCTTAGTAATGGTCAACACCTATAATGGTTAGTGCACGCCGTTGGGAGGGTGGATTTTCTTGTTCTGTTTTGATAACAAAATAACTCTCCTAGCTTATAAGTTCGAGCCAAGTGAAGCAATTTTGCTTCTTTCAACGACACATAGTGATAAATCAATCAAAATTTATACACTCTTCTTGAAAACTGATGCAACTAGGGTAGACAATTCCCAACTGAAGACACTCCATACTAGGAAGGATGTGGAAAATGGCAATGAATAACCTCAGAGAGAGGAGAGAAAAATTCCTTATTGCTATGAACCGGAGACCTCAATCCCGGAACGAAGACTTATTCAAAACGAATTCTCTCTGAATGCCATCGCTGAATCAGCATACCACGCGTTCGTCAAACCTTGGCTGTCGGGAGACCACTACGGAGTGATGTTGTTTGTTTATGTGATTACTCCAAAGCCTCGAAGGCTATTTGTCTAAAGGGAGGGATACCTTTGTGGAGGACGTCTAAGGGAAACTGGCTCGTACACACCTTACACAAGGGGAAAATTTCGAAAACTCCCATGCAGACAGCATGTTCGCTGTATTCGAGCCTCAGACCGAAATACCAATCTTTAGATACTTTACCGCCCGGCGGCTTGTAGGCCACTTGTGGTGATGCAACTAAGACTATAGAACTGTGTTCATAGCCGTAACGCTACCTACTCGGATGGCCGAAGCCACTACCGTCCGGGATAACATAGGTTGCCCTTTCTGGTAGTAGGAACCAGGTTTGTGTTATTCTGTCCCGAGAGCTGCTACTGTCATAGTGTGTTTCTAAGCCATAGTAAGAAACTGGATATTAGTAACAAACTGGATATTGATAACAAACTGGATTCTACAAAAGGTGTCGTATACACTTTTGATCGGATGTGCAGCCAAATGTTTTGCAGCTTAAAAATAAGCAGATGACCTCTTTGTGTATTTTATGCAATTTTAAATACAGCTTTAATAAATTCCTATGTTACTTATTTTCACAGCGGTTATTAGAAAAGAGACAGAATGCGACCTCTACTAGAGTTTACGGGAGACATGGCTTTAAATTTATCAATTTGTTACGGAAGCATCTTCAGATTTCAACTTCGAACCTCTTTCTGTGAGATGATAAATTCATAGTGTGAATGATTCAAAACATTACAATATGTCTTCAGAGTGGTGAAACGGGGGAAAATGCTACATAAACTGTAATATAAAAAAATGATGTCTAAACTGTAATAAAGTAGTTATTTTCTTTGTATATGAGGATTATATTTTTTCATTAATGTTTTGACGTAAAATACAGCGTCTTTGTAAAGTCCCGGACCCATTTTGATGTTTAATAACTAAAAAAAAATAAAGATAGATTAAAATTAATAACATAAATGGTTAGATAGACTCAAAAAGTTTCATGGCTCTTTTCAATGAACTTCCACGTGTGCCCCCTTCATCGCACGGAGAATATCAAGCCGATATTCAATTTCACGCCAGGTACCGGCAAGCATGTCGGCATCCACAGAGGCTACTGCGGTTGTAATTCTGGTTTTTAGGTCATCAATGTTCGACACTCTCCTCCTGTAATTGTCCTTTACAAATCCCCAAAGGTAAAAGTCCAGCCGCGTTATATCAGGTGATCTGGGTGGCCAAGGAACGTTTCTTATCTGCGATATTTCCAGTTTCTAGAAAATACTTTTTCCACCGCAAGATGCTGCTTTTGGATGGAGGATCTTTTTGGTAAATTCTTCTGCAATTTCTCTGTGTTTGCATTATGGATTTCGTTTCTATGAACCACCATAAAATCTGTGCTTTCTCTTGTGGTGTATGCATTCTCCTTAATATCATACATACAAAAGTCACATACAAAAGTACTAGAACAAACACATCAAAAGTAAACATAACATTGCAATAGTTGCCAAAAACAAAAGAGAGAAAAATACAATTAATAAGCAGACGATATTTAGAAAAGTACAGATATTTAGACTGGAAAATGAAATTATCTGAAATTAACCACACGCGCAGACGGTATTTACAAAAGTAAAGATATTCAAACCTGAAAAGGAAAATATATAAGTTATTCCATCAATGAATGCCATAAGTTGGTTTATATCTTCATTATTTTATTTCGATTTAAACATCGAAATGGGTCCGAGACTTTATAAACACCCTGTATTTTCAAGAAATTTTAAATTAAACCATGTTTTGAAATAAAATGTTAGCATGTTAGCTTTGTAAGGTTAGATTGTGTTTTTCTTACTTCGTAATTCTATAAAGCTAACTTTACTACAAACATTGAAGTTGAGCATTTGTAAACAATACGGCTGCTAACATTTTGTTTCGAAACGTTGTTTAATTTAAAATTTTCCGAAATTATTTTACATCAAAAGATCATCTTGTAGGGAGCGGCTCAAAGCTGGAGTCATATGGCGCTTCTCTGACAAAGGTTTGATCAATTCAACGCTTATATCCCTCATAAATTCTCCTTGGGATTGAATTCTTTCTTTTTCCTGCTAAGCTCTGTAACAATAAATAACGTAGCATTTTATTAAAGCTTTATTTAAAATTCTATAAGGTATAAAAAGAGGCCATCTCTTTTTTATGCCTTATATTTAGAAGGTTTTCCAGTGGGCAAGCGGTAAAATCGATGAACACTGATTCAGATATGGTTCAAATGAAGGCTGTTCCAACTTTAATTCCCTAAAGGGATAAACTGCGGTTGCCTTTTCCCGCGACGGGGGAAAATACAATCCGAACGGAACTGAACCATGATATGATAAGATGTATAGATTGATCCGTCACTGTGCCGCGTAAGATATTAATATTTGTTTTAAATCATGTTTGTTATTGTTTTCAATAAATAATCAAAGACAACTACTGTAAAATAAATGACTCAACATTTCAAAAACGATGACACCACAAAGGCGAATGAACTGGGAATTTTTGTATGAGGCAACGTCGGCGAATGGACTGAGATGTGCATGGGAATTCTTGTAATTTTCCTCATGTAACTGTGGATACGAGGCAATTTATCTTAAACATGACTGTATATTTTAAATTTTTCATGGGTATACAAGGGTTGTACGTTTGATTTTAATTTCTGATTTCGCCTGTCATTAATGTGGTGTTTTATACTTAGTTCCATTATAATTAATGTCTACAAAACGTTCAGCCATAATCAGTTTCCATCATTATAGCTTGAAAATATTCCTTGTTTAGTTCAGTACAGTGTATCATGAAGCTTAATCATATTTTCGAAATTAAATACATACATTTTTTGTTATTCAGAAAAACTTTACACAAAATCCTGTATTGAATTTTCGAGCAAACCTTGTTGAAATGCTTGATAAACTGAACTCTTGAAGTGCAAATGTGCTTCATACACATAAAATAAAAGTTCAACTAGCAGTAAAATTGAAGAATTTCACAAAATATTAGCTGTTTTTGCAATTTGCAGTACCAAAAAGTAAGTGATATACTTTTTTGTTAACAAGCCGCCACTTAGTGCCAGACATAAACTTTGGCGCAAAATGTAACTAAATGGCAGCAACCCTAACGAATTAATTTCTCTTCACGAGTTATTATGTGTAGAATAAATACAAATGAAAAAATCTGATGTGTACACCACATGACTTCCTTGTACGAAATATTAAATTATACGCATTTTTTGGATAAAATTAAATCTACTTCCTCGATCGCGCACAAACTACAAGAGAATAAATGCGCTCTTAACAATTCACTATATTTGTTTGCCATAGCGACAATCTGCCGCTAGGTTCACTTAACAGCGTAACATCTCATTCATTTTATAACTCAGAATGCACAAAAATTATGTATATCATCTGAAGAATTATCTGATCGTTGCCACATGTTCTATTCAAAAACTATAATAAATATTAAACGATGTGTAAAAGAAATGAAACAAACAAACAAACAAACAGTTTTTCACAGTCTATTCGGTTTGTCTCATTAATTGAATGAAGTGAGAACTTAATTAATTGAATTCAGTTCTCACTTCGTGACAAGGCAAAAATAAATAAAAATTTAAAATATTTATATTAAAAATTACGAAGTAAAATTTAAACAGTTATTTCCTTGAATAAATTACAGAATAGATTAAGCATGATTTAATTCGTAATAACAAGAGAAGGCGTTATCTTTGTTGTTGCGAAGCTTAGTTTCTCCAGATTGGCCAAAAATCCATTATTCTGCTAAGTTTCAGATGTAAACAAATACGGCTGCTACGGTAAAAATAATTAGGCTTAGCGGCACTTAAACAACTTTTAATTGTTGATAATTCCGCAAATACTGCATGCAGATTTACTAAATGTGTACAACCCTTAACCGGAAGATAAGAACAACATAATTCAATCATTTTTAACGCAAAAAATGCGCGATTTACACAACATATAAGAATAAAAAACTGAACTCGCTCAGTCGAGTAACAGAGGGGTATATATATATATATATATATATATATGATAATAAAAACAAACTTAGAAGTAATGACTAGCAGGAATTGTGATGGCGTAGAAGTGTGGATCTATAATGAAGAGGAAATTGGAGGTGAAAGGCAGATTAAATCTTCATAATTAATATTAAATAAAATTCATAAATTAATATTTTATTTCAGCTTGTTGTGGCAACAATTAAGTTGGCCCATTAATTGTGCCTATACCGAAAAGCTTACATTTTAGATTAATTTTCAGTAAGATGAAAGGAGCGGACAGACAGCGATGCAGCAAAGCCAAAGCGTTGAAAGCAAGTACGTTATGCTCAGGGTGACATCTTAATTCAGACTGAGTTAGTTTTGGTTCTCAATGCATTTTGATTGGATATTTAATACTGCTATAAAATTACTATTGGCTGCTTGAGTTTTAGTTCCATTTACATCACCAGAATTATATAAGAGTCATGTGACATGGATTAATCTAAAAATGACGCAGTGCAGAGAGAGGTCACTATTTTTAGAATTGAGAAGGGAAATTTACGTTGCTAATTTAATCCTTTACATATTCTTTACTTTTCTTACATATATGCATATATTTATATACTTTTGGTACGGCCGATTGCAAACCAAAAAGAGAGGTGCACATCTATATGTTATAACAGTCCTATACGCAAAATTTCAACGTTATGAGACTACTCGTTTTTGAGTTATGCGAGATACAGACATACATACATACATACGTACGTACGTACAGACACCATGAAAATACCTCTTCCGAATCCATTTTAAATCAGTTTTATAATTCGTTTGGCGAACCAGAGTCTTTTATTGTGTCTTTACGCACATGCGTTACCAAAAACATCGTTAAATTGCATTCGATAGTAGTCAAAATGGATATTTTTGTTGAAATATAGTACCGTAAATTTTTCGTGATTACAATACTTCCTTTACGTCTTACAAAGAAGTGAAAATAAAGACAAACGCAACAATACTTTTATTATTATTTGATTTACTTTTACAGGATTAATTTTAGATTACGCGGGAGGAATAAAAATGCCGAAAACATGTGAGTCTTTCTGCAATCGCTGCCACATAAATTCCATAAGATAGGAATCTAAATGCAGGTGGCCGGTGCCAGCACCACCGGTAGTTAAACTCTCTTTGGTGTTGCTAATGCTCCGCAGATATTTATTTCGCTAATTTCCACGTGGCATCCTACATCAGGACGTATATAAGTTTATATTATAAGGTTTGCAAGCCTGTGTCCCGAGTAGGCCATCGCTCGTTCAATAAATATTTGCAAAAAAATCCGCGACTTTCAAGTATAATAAGATGAATGCTTCAAAGAATAGGCGATGAAAGAAGAGTGAAGACATTTGCCCTGCTGCAGTGAGACTTTGAGACATATTCCCAGAGGTAACATTTCAGATATGCAATCATGAAACAAATATGATGACAGAAATGTAAAACACTACACTAGTGTTGCCGTATCAGGATCAATAACGTTGGATTTTGATAGTTAACTTTCTTATCTGACAGACACCAACTCTCCCGCTTACGTAAATGGGATTGGTGTCCATTTTTCCTACTTGTTCGCAACGACGTCATTGCGTAGCTATTCATAACGTGATATAAACAGGATACACCATTTGGCGCTTTGGAGAAAATTTAACGACTGACTACCCGTTAGCAGAAAAGGACGGAAGAAACTATTGTGTTTCGATTTCGTTTAAAGTTTCCAAAACCACATTATTCGCAACAAATTGTCTGAATGGTTTATAACAAACCACATACAATGGGTTCTGAGCGTAATGATAAATTTTGTTTTCAATAACTTTAGTTTTATTGTACTATACTTGCTATTTACGAACTTGTCTTAAGAATTGTCAAAATGAAATCACGGACATGATGTTCGAAATGCTTGTTATCGTGGACAGAAGTTATATCTAGACTGTTTTTTATTTCACTGGCATTCCTCCCACATCATAAGCAACACTCCTAGTTTTTTCGATTATTTTTGGAAGATGATCACAAAACCACGAGAAGACTTCAACTCTTCCTGAATCTGCTCATGCCTACCAATGATCGAATCGATAAATCCTCCGAACAATGGTAGTACGATACCGATTCGAATCGGTCTGAATTGACTGAGTGATAAAATTTAATCGAGTATTATATCATGTTAAAGACTTATTTGATTAGTTTGCATTTTGTGTTTTGTTTCGAATTAAAAAAATATTATCACGTACGTCTTTTATAAATAGTAAAAGATATTTAAAAGATTATATTAAACCTTAATTTTCCTTTATATGGTGATTACAAAGGTTAACAATTTGTTACGGATGCGAAAAGAATCGATGTGACTAACTTAAAATAAGTATTGTTTTAAATTATCGAAATACCTTTCATTACACAGAATAACAAAGTGTTTAAATAAGCCACATGCTTCGACTCGCCTTCCTTATTTACCGAAATAAGATCTTGTACCAGAAGATTTTTCACACTCCTTTCTGCAATCATCATAAAGGTTCTCGTAAAGTAGAAACTCTGTAATTGACTTTCCATAAGTATCGTGTAAATGTCAAATTGGATTATGATCTAGTAACTTTAAACATTCATAAATTGGATATCTTTCCCTTTCAGGAGGCGAATTAGCTTGGTTTCTGAAAATAAGAATTAATATGCATTAATTTCACGTCTTTTGAATTCCAGATATTCGAAATAAAGTACTTCAAAGTTACTCCCCTGAATTTCTGTGCATCTTCTGCCCAACACATGTTCAGTTCTTGCTGGTGCTTTCCCAAATTAACGATCGCTCACTTACGTATCTTTGCTATAATGCAGAAGGTTTATTAAAAAGGGGATAATTTTCCTTTTCTGTTCAAGAGGAAGCTTCAAGAACTGAATCTAATGTTTCAAGTCAATTTCCAATTTACTACGCAATTCGAATTAAAGATGCCAATTATAGACTCTGATGATCAACTCTGGTTGTCACCAGCGGATCGCAGCATATCATTCATCTTCTTTCGATCTTATTTAAGCCGATTAGCATGAGTATTTACTCTCAACTTGCAATATCGAGCCAGCGTTTCAGCTCTTGACTCTTACTTCAGTTACTTCTATCCTTTCGGTGAGCTGCCACGGGGATGACCATTTTATGGAGGCTATAACAAAAACGGTGACTTGGAAAATGTGTGGGGTTCCACCCTTTTATTTAACAATTAAGTGTGGGGTACCATTTACACTGGAAAGCGAAAAATCGCTTGAGTGCATGAAGAGAGACGTTAGACTTAAGAAGAGTTAATTATCCTCTATTTCTCAAAATAAGGATGAACTCAATCGGCTCCTATCTCAGAGCGTACAGCAAAGCCTCCACTTGGGCCTTGAACTCAAATTAATAAGAAATAAAGCTTAACTAAAAAGATATAGCCGGAACTATCAGGATTCCAAATAGTTTGCCCTTAAATCTCAAATTAAGTGGGCGAAGCTATCAAGGGCTTGAAGTACAGCCGAGCGTAGTAATAGCTTAGAGAGTGTCGTAGCCCAAAGGCAAACGCGCGCTAGTCAGAAACTCTGGTTCTCTAACGAAGTCAGTGAAACTTCGACTTAAATACTACTCTTACTCATTTGCATTAAACGCGTTTCTGAAAATACATTCTGGTAGGAAATTGTAAACCGAAATTAGGAGAGACAGGAAAGTGTGACAAACTTAAAGCAACTGTTATAAACGTAGGATAAACCTTACAAATATTCTAGGGAAAAAGCCGCTTAAATCTGATTTTAAGTTCAAATATTGCTAAATTAATAGCTTTCAGAAATTTTCATACACTCTTATCTCTATAAGGCTATCCGCCTATGCATGCAGCATGGTTAAATTTTAGGGATACTATCCAATATCATCTTAAACTTTGCCAGGAAGTTTGCAAATTTCAGTCATTGTAAGCTTCTAAATTTAAGCAAACTGTAATCTGACTTTGTGGAAAAATTTTACTCACTAGTACTCACTGCTCGAAGGAAAAGGGAATAAAATCTCTATTCTTCAAGAGCTAAAATTACATTGTACAAGAATATTATTTAGACTAAGCAAGGTCCTTTCTTAAATTTGTTTTATTATCGCCTCTTACTGCATTTTTGGATTGGCGTATTAGTTCTTCATCCTTAGCGTGAAATTATTTTCTGCATTCGTCTTTTGAGGAACAAGAATCCCATGCCAATCTTTCAGAAAATAAGCTAAATTTTCCCATGCAACCAAACGTTAATTTGTGACTGAGTTTGGCCTACTTTTGAATTTCATACCAATTTGTTTTACAATCTGTGTATTTTGTGAAAACCAAAGTTGCTTCTATTTCTTTTACATGATTGTACACCGTATTTTTGTCCTTAGGTAGGTTATGAAAATTTTAAAAGTTTTCGTATAATTTCTGCCTTTCTGTACTGTACATAGTTTTTCCCTCTGAGGGCTTGTTTATTGGTAAATCAAAATTCTTAATAAACATTTTTAAAGGAATGTTTTATTAATACACCATTAATGAAATATGGAATACTCTCGCCACCCAACCGGGATAGTGGTTAACGTCGTGGACTGTCGTACCGAAGGGCCCAGATTCAAATACCGGAGATGGCGTGAATGTTTGTAAATGTATATAGTGTCTGTGTGGCATGTGGGCACTTTAAATATACGGAGAGTCGAAAGTCCTCTCGAGAGGTTCGTGGTGGGGAAAGAGGGATGGGAGAGCTTCGGACTCATCCCACCTGCGGGATGTTCTACTTAAAAATTGGGTGCGGAATCTTGCAAAGTCGTAGTGTCAACTGTATAGTGCTCAAGGCTCTTGCCAACGACAGGTGCAATCTTGTACTCCTTGCCACCATGAATTTCGTGGGGTTGTTTTGATGTTACTGTCAGACAAGTGAAATAATCACAACAACATAATTTTCCCCATTTGGTATAGTAAAATTATTTTCTAATAGTTCTGTAACTAATAAGCTTATACATTTATGCGGTTTAAATGCTTTTCAAAAGCCAATAACGATATATTACAATATTTTAAACTTTTTTCTATTACTTAAAATAAAACATAAACATTTGTTTTATAAAATTAAAAGATGTAATGAAAAGTTAATTAAATGGGGTAGATAAAAATGACATCCTATGCGTTTTCATCAAGCCATTGTTTTCGAAATCATAAAACTATATGCATTGCTGGTTGTCTAATTGAAACTGATCATCGCTGAGTTTGGGAGAGAGAGAGGCAATTTTAGTAAATGTCCTAGAATCTTCTGAAGTTCTTTAATTGAATTCTTAATTCAATTAGTAGCCGCCAAGAAATTGTAACTCAGATGATTTGTTATCACTGTGAAGATTTCTTAATAACGGAACTGGTGTGTTATAAAAGCCAGATAAAGTTAGGCCTAATTTCATCTGTCTTAATTAGCATTGAGTTTCTTGTCTGAATGAATTTACAGTAAAGTGTGAATTATTAGACTCTAAAATCACTGAGCATTTACATGCCCTGAAATTAATCTGCTAACTGTTGATTACTGTGGAATTACGATTTCACCTGGTTAAGAAACCTGGGTAGTTTTAAAATGAAAACTGTATTTAACGTTCTTTATTAGAAGTTTGATGTTGTATACCTTTATTCAGCCTACTCATCTCGCAAACACACGTTACCAGAATTTAAATTATCATTTGATTTAAAATTACATTTTTCATTTTTATATAAAAACACAAATAACAAATTAAAGAAATTATTATTAAATGAAATTAAAGTTAAATGCGTCTCTGTCTCTGCAAATGACATGTTTCTTATTTCCAGTAAAGCTTAATTAGAGGAGAACAGCTTACTTTCCTGTTTCACAAGAGTAAATGGATATTACTATATTTTGAAGTGTAAATGACAAAATAAAAGTTGTAAAATGTTTTCGTTTAATTCCAAAAACAATTTATTTCTACGTCAGACCAGCTATTGATTGTTTTCTAAGAAATCTGATACTGAAACTTTTGTTTGGGTAGACGATCTTTTTAGCCCAAAGGGCCTTTAGCCCAGAAGGGCTATTAATTTCGTTTTGTCATTTTGCATTGGTTCACTATAAAGGTCTGAATCACTTTTCAAATTGTTGCCGCCAAATATTACAGCCCAGCATTATATTTAAAGAAATTAAATAATGAAGAATCTGCATGAATGTATGTATGTTTCTCGCATTGTGAAAAAAACAACGATACCTAGAGACATCAAATTTTGAATAACGCAGTCCTCCACTGGAATCTGGGCATCTGGAAGCCCGTATTTGGGATCTGTAATTTGTTTTATTATCTATTTCATATTCTGTAAAACTTAACAAATTTTTGATTAACAAACTCAACGACATTAAAGCGTTCCATTAACATTAACATCGCGTGCTGCTTCAAGCACGGATTATGCGCGAGGTTTCTTTACATTTCTTACTGGTATCATGTTGGTAGCGTATCAACGCAAAGACGTTATGATGGCTAACGTTATTTCGCGTCGAATGTCTGTATCACTTTACAAATATCACTTTACTTTTTGAATCCCCCTTTAAAAACGCCCCTTTGAGCGCAATATAAATTATGAAATCTTCAAGATTTTATGTTTTTTTTAAACTCTTCTCTAATGAAGAACTTTAAAAACATTTAATTCAAAAGTATCGAGTTAGAAAACAGAAACTTAGATCTAACATCTTTTTAAGTTGAAGAATGCTGACCAAAGTAGTGACTTTGATCATCACTTATTAAGTTAAAAATCACCATTCATCACAGAACTCAAATTAAAATCATTATTCATCACAGAACTCAAATTAAAATCATTATTCATCACAGAACTCAAATTAAAATCATCATTCATCACAGAACTTATTTCCTTTGCATTACTAGAAAAGTTCAGTGAGTCTCTACTGCTGAGAAAGCACTTTTTTTACACGAATGCTGAAATATATCCGAAGAATGCTAAACAGTATCGGTTTCAGTAAAACGTAAAGAATATTTATTTGGATATTTAGACAAGCCTAGGCAGTTTCGTTCCCCATAAAATGGTTGAGGAAACTTGTTTATATCGTGTTTAGGGCATGGCATGATGTTCTACTGACCATAAACACTAGTTGTAGAGATGACGTAGACAGAGTAACAGAAAATGTAGGTAAGACCAGAATCTATAAAAATGTTTTTCCCCCTCTCTGAAAAGGATCGCAGATAACTAAATATGATTTCTTACGTTTTTACGATTGTAAGGGACTGCAGCAAAGTTAAGATAGACACTTTTATAGCCATTGATACTACTAGAACAACTCCTGTTTTCTAAAACTCTTAGAAATTATGTATTTAAGCAGTGTCTTTTCTTACTCGGTAAAGAGGGTGAATAGTGAGTGTGTAAGGAATTATCACATGTTCCGTGTAGTGCTATAAATGGTTAACGTACCCAGTTATAATCTATTATTTAAAATTGGCACATCAAGGCCTTTTTACCCTCCCTTATTGGAGATCATAACGTGTGTTGTCATTACCACCTAGTGGTTATTTTCTCTATCTCTTTTGAAATTATGTACAAATCAACATTCATTCGCGAGTTTTTCACTAATCAAAACGTGCTAAACGGAAATTAAGTTGAAAAAAATAACCAGGGGTTCAACCATCTGCGGCAGATATCCCTATCGCAGTTACGAAGCAAATCGGGGGTAAGGGGGTGAAAATGACCCTAAATTATGTATTGTAAAGTAAGAGAGTATATTTTAGGAAGGAATCTCGGAAAGGGTACAATTGATGTTTTGCGTTTTTTCTCCAGAAAAACTGATAGTCCATATAGTAGCACTCGAACTAAAATGCGCAGATGATAACGAGTCATCTCCTAGATTTAGTCGACTGGGTCTCGTGCCTACCTCTCTCTTTCCAGTCGTCTAAGAAGAAACGTAAGGATTTATTGTACTGTCCCGTGCTTGCGGTCGTGATGTAAGCTATTAATATGTAGAAAGAAAATGGAAGTTTTGCGATTTGAAATCCGGCAATAATATGTAAGGTATTTTGTTCCTCCTTTCCACATGCCTTCGTGGTGTAATTGGAAGCACACTCGACGCGTATTCGAGAGGTTCAGGGTTCGAGTCCCGACGAAAGCATTGAACATTTTTCATGTTTCCTGCTTTAAAATAAAACAAAAAAAAGGGGGAGCGACAGTTCTATATCTTCCGTTCTACTGGCCCGATTGTTAAAATTCAAATTGCGTGTTTCAGTCTCGAAAGTGCGACTTAGGATATGTATTCGATTTATATATAGCGTTGTTCTAATATATGTATTTTGACACAAACTCGGACTTATTCTTGAAATGACATGCCAATGTTTTTCTCCATACTTCGATTCTACGACTAAAATTATACCAAATTGCCAAGTTTTGTAAAAATCGTACAAGTAATTTTTAAAAAATTAGCTCTCAAAATTTTAGCTCCTCAATGTTAATTGAATTTCATATATATTTATTAATATCTCCTTTTTTATTAAACTTACTTGATTCTCTCTTTCACATTTCGTGAATTTAGGTTCATTCCAAGAAAAATTCGTCCATTTTTTATGATTTATTTTAAAAATTTATATTTTTAAATAATTTTCATAAATTTTTCGAAAAATGTTTTGAATTATAATCTGTAAAATTTTTACCATCATCTTAAAGTAGATGTACTTCCAAGCATACTTGCAAAAAATTAGAGTTTTTTTGTTTAAAATTTCCTAAGAAATGAGTGCATTTATATATTTGCGCACTTTGAAATTTGGTCTATTTCTTAAAAGCGATAATAATACAAATGAGGTTTACGCAGTTTGTTAAAATTATTTGAAAGTATGAACAATAACTTTTTTTCCGCTCGTCTGCAATGAAAGAAAGAAAAGGAAAATAATTTGCTATAAATT
>KK115997.1:363210-384687 GCA_000611955.2 Stegodyphus mimosarum
AAAAAAAAAAAAAAAAAAAAAAAAAAGAATGCGCTAATATAAATTTTTAAATTTCTCCGTAAAATTTTCACCAAATTTTACAAAATCTATTATTTAGGCGTAATTTGAGTTGTAGAATCGAAATATGGAAGAACATCGGCATGTCATTTCACAAAAAGGCCGATTTTGTGTCAAAATACCTATATTTAAACGATGCTATATATAAATCTAATACATATCCTAAGTCGCACTTTCGTGACATGAAAAACGCAATTTGAATTTCGTCAATCGGCCCAGGAAAACGGGAGATATAGAGCTAACCCTTTTTCTAGTTCAAAGGGGCTTTGTTTCTGAAGGGCAGTAGCGCAAGGGGCTGAAGGGCGCTTCCTGAAAGGCAGTAGATTCCTGCGCAGTAGAACGTAAGATATAGAACTGTCGCCCCCACCTTTATTTAATTTTTTTTTTCTGCGCAGTGCATAGTAGAACTTCCATAATCTGAAACTGAAATGAGGAAAAAAATTCAACGGATCGGGGAAATATAACATTAATTCCGATAGTCAATTTGACTTATCAAAAATTTCAGCTTATCAGATGTGAGTAATTGAAGATGAAAGGAGCGCAAAACCTTTAATAATTGAATTTTTTCAACGTTTTTTCTTTTACTCATCTGGAGAAAAATCAGAAGTTACCTTCCTTTTTCCAATTAATTTGTTAATAAGTTTCTCTTGCATTTATTATAATAGGTTTTTTATTAAGGGTCATTGTCCTTCTTATTTTATTTTATGTGCTTTAATTCATTTAATATAATTTTCCGACCTTCCTCTCAATCACTTGAGATCTTCGGTATTTTAGTATTATTCGGTAAATTTAATTTTCCGGTTTCTTTTCTTTTGCTCTTTTTCTAACTCATTGACGTTTTCACCAGAAGTGCTATTATCTCGATCTTCACTTTTTTTTGTCCGTATCGCTTTTGAAATAAAAGGATGTTGCCACAAAATTTTATGCTGATGTATTAAAGAAATACTATTATGCATATAAAAATATATATGGCAATCCCTAACACTCTATACAGAATTCTAAAAATATTTTTTTTTAATATTTTGCTCTGCAGTTGTTGAGTTTTATATGGCGTAAGTGTGAAGAAAGCGATGTTGAATAATAAAGTTAAAAAGACAAAACAAGTTGTGTTGAAATAAGTTAATGAATCCAAGAACCGACTCAAGAACTCAGAACTCAGCGAGAGCATAACACACCTTGAGAAACATTTTGTTGCGACATTAAAATATGAATAACTTTAGATTATTTTTCCTTTTCTTTTTGTAATATGTGTATAGGTTCGAACGTAAAAGAATGTTTCTGCTTTGAATTTAAGAACTGTTTTTGAGTCGTATATTCGTCTCATTTGCGCATTATAACTTTATATAACATATATTTAGGCAACTTTTGCGTTAAAAATAAAGTATATTGACTTAAATTTTCCCTTAGGGCACACTATTTAAACCTTTTCATTAGTCCTTTTTTCCTGAACACATGTAATATATTAAGATGATATATGTTAGAACATTGTTAGCCCAAAGATGCGTTAGCCTAAGAAAGATTATTAGTCTCGAAATGGTATCTTGCATCCAATCGCCATGAATGTCTGTATCACTTTTCAAATTGTTACCACCAAATATTGTCGCCCTGCATTATATTTAAAGAAATTAAATAATGAAGAATATGCATGAATGTGTGTATATTTCTCGCATTGTGAAAAAACGGCGGAACCTAAAGCCATCCGAACAAGGGTACATGGAAGTCCGAATACTGAATTTCGAATTTGTTTTAGTATCTATTTAATATTTTTTAAAATTTTAACAACGAATTTTTGATTAAGAAACTCAACGATTTCAAGGCGAGCAGCGATAAAACTGCCACCCCCCAAAAAAAACATTTTTATCTCCAGCCGCGCCAGACTGTGTATCGGAAATAGTACTAAGCTATGCTGTTTATAGCGCAAACGGGAGATAGCCAAATGCTCTCGAGGCATGTATGTACGTGTAAATGAAGAAAACGCCAGTTTGGACGTAATATAAAATATAATATAAAATAATGCTTTCAGAATTTTTTTATTACTTTTTTATCCCGCTTTCATGACAAGTCCTAACGTTCCCGGTCTCTTGTAAAACACCAAAATCCAAGATCATCTTGAATTCGAGGGCTAATGTACATTTTTCAGGCAATATACATTAAAATCTCTGCTAATTATATCTTCCCTCACGAGAAACATATATCATTAGCCACTTACGTTGTGACTAACATTTAATTAGTTAAAACAAAATATGCTTATTAAAAGAAGCATTATTTAAAGCCAATACGTAACTATTATATGCAATTGTTTGTACTGGAAGAGCATATATCAAATTGATAATCTGTGTAGCTTACGTTCCGGATATGAACTATGCCTTCGAGGTTCAGCCACCGCAATTTGTACTGACTACGTAGCATGTAATTGCCAATATTTCATATAAATGGTTACATTATATAGTCATAATCAAAGATAGCCTCGGCCGTTCGAGTAGATGAAATCGCAGTTGCATGCAACACGAGTCTGCACATATTACTGCCGATCGGGGATCTCCGAACATCCTTTATTTCATGCTAACGCTTGAAAAGCATTAATGGTTTGCATATATCCCAAAATGTTTGCCAAACATTGAAAACATAAAGCAAAATTTACATGATCTATTTATACGTAAGGCCATTTACCTTCTCTCCTAAAGATAGTAACAGCTTATAAATCTCTCTAACCCGCGTTATTTCGAAATTATTCCATGTCATATGATTACTACGTAACGCTAATGACGCAGTTATTTACATTAAGCTTCAGCAACAATAATTTCAAATTTCTAAACCGAAATTTATTATTAACCAACAAGGAATAGATTGAAGCTGAAACCAATTAATTCTGAGATACGCTTTCATCTTAGACAAACCGCATTCAGAGATGGTGTCTATGGTATATCTACCAAAGGTTTCATGTTCAAATGATTGTGCTAGTTCTCAGTATTATAAATTTGCTTAAAAATATTGCACCTATCTTCCTTGAAAGGAAGAAAGTGAAGTGTGTTATGAGTTAAAAAATACTTTATGCTTCATTCAAGCTTTAGCATTCGCTGGCATTCAATACCGAAGCGATGCAAAGGTACATCATTTATAAGGCACAACATAATAATATCCAATACCTCTCTTATGTTAAGTATAAAGGAATCATAGACTTGTGTATAGTTGTTCCTTAACTAATTCTGGCATAAACAACAAAATTAAGTTATTAAAAGACAGAAAGCAAAGATTTTCTTGGAAATTTTGTTTCCATTAAAAATTAAATGAAATAAACAAATAAATAACAGATTTTTAACGTCGCACCAGAGGGTTTGTTAATTTTTTTTATGTTCTGGCTGAGCTTGTAGTATTTTATCTTGGACTCAGTCCTGATGACACCTTTTTGTTTTCTCTTTTTAACTTAATTATTAAATATCACTTGTTCGGAATATGCGTAAAATCCTACACATATAAAATTCAACAGAAAAATTGTAAAATATTTAAAAATAGCATATCCTTAGAATTTCTGATAGAGTATTAAATGTTGCCATAAAGTTCACTTTTGTATAGAATCACTTTTATTGTCCGCTTCACTTCTGAACCCGTCGGCGTGGCCAGCCACTTAAAATAATTTCAATAAAAAGAAAAAAAAATATAATGTTTTTAATAAATTCAGCTAGTGTCATTTCACAGCTGGTAATAAAAGAGATAAACAACTGCGTTTATTGCTTATAAATTCTTAATTTATTAATCAATAGCATTTTTACATCGGCACTGCGGTACCGAAGAGCCCGGGTTCGAACTCCGTAGAAGGCTTGGATGTTTGTAAATGAAGAGTGTCCTTGAGGCATGGAGGCATTCTAAATATGCTGCAAGCCGATCTCCTCGAGAGCTTGATTGTAGGATCCCTTGGTTTGCTCTCCATCAAATTTGGGGGCGGAACTGAGCGAAGTCCTACTATCACCTGTACGGTTCTGAAGGATCTTGCCAACGACAAGCACAATTTGCCCTCCTTGCCAGGATGAATTTCGCGGTCTTGTTCTGATGTTACTGTCAGACAAGTGAGCTAAGGATGAGAAAAATATCAATAATAAAACTACTTAGTTCAGATTTCTTTCCTGATTTAAAACTATTGTGATCAATGTCTAAAATATAAGTAGGATAATCAAACTAGAATTTTTTTATTTCTCAAAAGTATAGCTATTTAAAGAAAATCTAATTAAGTAGAATCAAAAAAACTAAATTAAGTGGAATCAAGAACTAAGTTAAGCGTCACTTCACGAACAATCCCGTTCACAAACAAATAATCTGGACGTGACTTACGGACTTTAATGTGAAAGAAATGATAGCCAGACTGGGTTGTAAGTAAAGATTTTTTGTCTTGTTATCTATAATATTGTGTCTCTAGATAAAACCACTTGCTAGGAAGTTAATAGTGAAGAAGTTACAAGGGACAAAATGGGCTCAACAAGTTACAAGGTAATACGAAAGGTAGTTGTACAAAAAATATGTTCAGAGGAAGAGAAAGAAAGAAAAATACCTCTTGTTCTTCGATCCACAAAATTTGCGCAAAATAAGGTAAGATGCAAAGTTTCCATGTAACGTTATCATTCTGACAAGGCATTAAATAAGTTACAGCATAAGAATTTTCAACGATGACACTATGCATCACTATAGAAGTATTTTAAGACGTTGGCAACAGTACATCACACTGCACAAATTTTGAATGAAACTTAGGCCCGGCGAGTCTCAAGCAGATTCGATTGGCGCTTGATAATAAACAAAGACAAAAGAAGACACAATGGCAGATATACAGCTCTCGAGGCCTGGGACGGAATCTCCTACAGCCCCCCTTATTGGAATGATCACCATATAAAATGTCAACGCAAATATATAATTAACATTTATTTAATTAAAATTATAATAAAATGATTTTGGAAAAAAAAAATCTTGAGACTGAAAAAAGACAATTTACATCTAGCAGACAAACATAAAAAGCTTAATAATCTGCCATTTTTGGTGAATTAAAAATGTGTTTAAAACTTTTTTGTCAATAAAAAAAATGACTGTTTTTATTGGGAACTTACGAAACAATTTTTCGCATAATTTATCGAAATAAACGCTTTTAGCTACTGCATTTTCAATGGAAACGTTTGCCAAACAGTTAAAACTTACTTGGCTCATTGCTCATCAAAAGAGAGAGTTTTTAACCAACTTCAGCTTTGAAAATCTTGTCTCGCAAGAAGCAACTGAAATACGCATTTTCAAAAAAAGTCTTTAGTGCCAAATATATGTCAAGGACTGATTCTTGGAAGTACATTTCCACAATAAACTTTAACATTTTCAATGCTACCCCTTTTTAATTTAGTTTTTTTTTATATTCCTACAAATAGGTACAGGTTCTTCAGAGGCATCTTCTCGATCAGAAGCCCAGGACGTCCCGCTGCTGCCCCTCTCTTGGTACGCTCCTAAGAAGATGCCCCCTGAACAAAGGAAATAAATTTGACGTTTAAAGAATAACATCTTCCTTATCATTTTATCTTATGCTATCTTCTTTGGTGCATCCTCCTTTGTAGAGATACTTTAAAACAGAATTATATTTTCATCTATTTTAAGTATTTAATATTGTGTTGATAATTTTTTTTATATTTTATCATTTGCTTCAGTTTTGGATGTAATAAATTTGTGCACAAAGTTTAAATAAGCAATCATTTGTAATCCAGGAGCAAATTTATCCATATTATCGATGAAATGCCAAATTGCTGCGGAATTTTGATTGAAGAAGAGTCTTCAGGAAAAAATTACTTTCGTGAACGGAGGTATCGCTGTATTTACAATTAGTTTTTATTTTTGATTCAGCCAGAGAGTTGGAATATTGCATAAAATAAATACATATCCACAAAAACTGTTTTAATTTATCGAATGTCTCGCAAATTTTTTGAATTACTAAATTGAATGTATTTACATAGAAATAAAATACTACACTTGTGCTAAAGGCACGAAAAAGTTACTTCTGTAGCTTATTCACACAGCGATATATTTCCCTCTGCCAGTCTACTTTGTTCTTATCTTTCCATCGCCGCTATATGTAGACAAAGTGGACCCCTGGCGGTCGTTTAGACTACCAGAGGGAATGCTAGATGAAACAACGGGTAGGAAATTGCAGTTCTTTATGTAGCTTCTTGCACTAATATACGGGATTTTTACCTCAAATATATCTTATCTTCTTAAAAAAAGCTTCGCAATTAAAGAAAAAATATAAAGTATAAAATTAAAATACGTAATTTGTCTATGAAGTGTTAAGCTGGAATTCGTAAAGAAAGATCGCAAGAAAATATACTTAACTAATATTAAACTATAGTTAGACTTCCACAAACATTCTTTCTTACACTACGCGTTCTCTTGGGACATTCACATAGCTCTGTGTTATTTTAGACCTTTATTTTAGTTTTCTTTTATCTCCTTGTTATACTTCTCTGAATTTTTAAAATGTCCTCAAAAATGTTACATTTTAAAGTGAGAATTTTTTGCAGCTAACGTAAATTAATCCACAGGTGCCAAAACTTTTGCGAATGAGGAAATTATTAATAATTGTTATACTTTTTGTTTTTGTTGAGGTAAGTTATTTCATCACAGTTAGATTTTGTGAAACAAATTTGAGTGTATTTTACTTCAGTTTTTGAATCTACAACAAGAGATTTTGCTTACATAACACCAAATTAAAAATTCTGTTTAAATATTTCTACATAAGTAGACGACAATGTTACGAATTTTGGATACATTTAAATAATTTTAGTGAAATTATATTGAAATTGTGGTATCTTTTGTATAATGCAACACGAAAAGTCTGAAGAAGCGAAACTTTGAGGAAAAATAAGACTACAGGGACAAGTCTATTTAACATTGAGTTCCTAGTTATCTCTCTTAAATGGCAGGATATCGCCATATAATTGGTAATATAATTGCAATAACTATAATTGTTATATTATAATAATATTATTATAACAATGATAATAACTATAATTGGTACTGTAATTTAAATAACTATAATTGATCGCCTTATGTAACTGCAACTGTATCCGGCCCTTATATGTAACTTTAACCGAATATGCCTTCCAGTACTTTCGAGAAATGGAAGGTACTAAAGGTTTCTCGAATTCCGGGGAAACCTATATAAGATCACAGACACAACATCAATTCTTAGTTGTTAGTTCAGAGCTGACTTTGGAGTATTGAATTATTCCCGAGAACTTCTCCTTTTAGATGCCCTTCGCATAGCGTTGTGTTTAATGCCTTCTTAGTAATTTGAAGTGTAAGTACTGATTTGGCTTTATGATACTAAGAAGCTTTGTACGAGTACTTTAATTGAAAGTTCCAGAGTTGTAAAGTGCTTCTGTTGAGAAAATATTTTAAAGAAATTAAGTTTTAGGGCATTACCAAAAATTCTCATTAATTAGACTTTAGAAACTGCGTTGGAACTTTAATTAAATGACTTAATCCCGAAAACTATGTAAATGCATTATTAATACTCTTTGAATAATAACTGTAATTAGCAAAGAGAAGAACTCTGGCAATAATATATCATCATGAAAGAAACGATGGAGTGAAACGATTTAGGAACTTATCATTTTGACTGTTATAAAAAAACGGAAATAACTTTATAAAATAATATTTAATATTTCATAAAAAGTTGGTTGATACCTTATATACTTCCCCTTTTAAAGGGTGATTGTGGATTAGGGGACCCAATTGCCAAATCCTGGTGGTGAAGATTCATCGTTCGCAACCTTTTAGTTCGGGCGCCACTTAGGGAGTCATTATGTTATCTGGAAGCAGGGGAGAAGAAAAATGAGCAATGCCCTCGCCGGGACTCGAGTCACGGTCTTCTCGAATACGCGCCGAGTGTGCTGACCATTACATCACGAAGGCATTCCAAAAAGGCTGGAGAAATATCTTATAGCGGTCCAAAGGAAAATAAAAAATCAAAGAAAGGTCAAAGAAACGGCTGCAAGACCATATAGTATCTACAGAAGAGAAGCTGCAAGATCGAAATGAAGTAATTCAGATGTTATTGTTTGAAGGCATGTGCTCGAAAGTGTGATGATTTAAAACAATAGAGCTCTCACGGTTACGGTTTCCGTGAAAACATTTTGAAATTTTTTAATGGCAACACCTGCTTTTTTTCTCTCAACTTGATCAGTGCATTGAAAACCATAAATGGCATCAGAACTATATGAGTATGAGAAAATTGGTGGTGTAAAGCTTTTGCTAAAAACGCTGTAAAGGACCAATGGCAACACAAGAAGGTAGAGATAAAAAAAAAAAACTTTTATTGGAAATAAAAGTTTACAACGTGCCCACCTTTTCAGACGATAACGCACTGTATGCCTGAGATTATTAACTACAATTACCAACGTAACATCGCAAGAAGAATCCATACAACTTTACGTTTTATCGTATCTTTCAATTCTGACAAATCTCATGGCTTTGATGTTGTGTAGTACACCTTAGATTTTAATAACTCCAGATCCAAAACTTCACCGGGGTGGGGAATTGCAGGGATCACAAAGTTAAGGTGACTCTACCTTAAAACGTTGACAACCTAAAATTCCAATAAAAATTTTGCTTTCACTTGCGTTATCATTGGTCCTTTACAACGCTCTTCTATGCAAAAGGTTTACGCCATTAATTTTCGTCGTACGTGTATCGTTCTGTCGCCGTTAATGGTTTTTCAATGCGCTGATCAATTTGTGCGGAAAAAAAGTGGGTGTTGCCATTCAAAAATTTCGAAATGTTTTTACTAAAACCCTAACCGTGAGAGCTGTGTAGTTTTGAGTCATCACAATCTCGAGCGCATACCTTCAAATAATAATAAGTGAAATATCATTTCGATTCGATGAGCTGATAGGTCACTAGGGATTCATGTATCGATGAATCGATGATTTTATGACTATCCTCTATAAATGGAATAACAGCTATTACATAAAGGCAAATCTTCTGTTAATTTATTTGATACATTATGCTCGAAACACAGATTAATCATCTCTGAATGTGCATCTTCAGTTTTGATAATTATTAAATCTCATGTTCAAACTCAATGAACATATTATTAAATGCGTTAAGAATTCAAACATTTAAATTCAAGGTAATAGGGAAATATACCATATATAAAATATTTAATTATGCAGTTTATATTAAAAGATTTCAAAGAACATATTGTGGTTTAAATCCATGTACACAGAAGCAATTTACACAACACTGCAATTTGAAAAAAAAAATTACCTTCGCAGTAACTATTCAGCCTTATGTAAAATAGAAATATTAAACATCTTCTACTCATTCAGCTCCAAGTTTTCTCTTGCAGTTACCGAGAAACGGAGTAACTCTTCTCTTACGGCAGCCAATGTGCTTGCAGGATTATTCTCACTACTCATTTGCATATAGCACGAAGTGATCCTCATGGGGATATAATAGCTTCAAAAGGAAGCAAACGGGCCGAAGAAATATTTTACTTGGCTTATTAAAAAATTCCCACGGTTTCAGGGTATATTCAACACGCAAGCAAGGGAATAACGTAAAAGCAATTTTCTTGAAAAATTTAACAAAACGTGCAATCTTAAAAATTATTCCATCCTAAGAATATATTAAGAGTCTACGCAGATGGCTCTAGAATTAATGTTAATGTGGGCTGTGAGCTTTTTTATTGGATGGTGATTCAATTAATTGGAAGGGATATCTTGTTAAAGAAAGCAGTATATTCCAAGTAGAAGATAAACTCTGATTAAAGCAACCGAATGCAATATAAACAATAATAATTTTTCCTCAAATATCTGTACTGTTGGTAGGTATTACGTCAGCTCTTTTTACAGTTTATCATTATATACGGAATTTGCTCTTAATTCACAAGATTCAGCATTTATTACAACATGATAAACAACTGGATTTAAAAATTTGCTGGATAAAAATGTATTTTGTATCATATGACAGTGATTTAGACGATGAATTAAACAAATAGGCTGCTAAAAATAACTCAGCGGAATCTATGGAGTTACGTAATTGTGAATTTAAACTTCATTTTTACAAAACTTATTTACAAATGTAGACTTAGAGGGATAAAACAATTTAAATGCGGTGACCGAGGAAAGAAAGGGAAAAATAAATAAACTTCACGCACAGGTGGTGTAGAGGCATTAGATTTTTTGAAGCAGGAGATGTGAAAAATGAGCAGTGCCCTCGCCGGGACAGGAATCACGGACCTCTCGAATACGCGTCGAACGTGCTTACCATTACACCCTGAAGGAATGCCAAGAATCCGGGAGAAATACCTTATATACTTCCCCTTTTAAAGTGCGATTGGGAATTAGGGGACCCAATCGCTAAATCCTGGTGATAAAGAATCATCGTTCGCAACCTTTTAGTTCGGGGGCCACTTATAGAGTCATTAGGTTATCTGGAAGCAGGGGAGATGAAAAATGAGCAATGCCCTCGCCGGGACTCGAGCCACGGTCGTCTCGAATACGCGCCGAGCGTGCTGACCACTACACCACGAAGGCATACCAAGAAGGCGGGAGAAATACCTTATAGTGGTCCAAAGAAAAATAAAAAAATCAAAAGTAAAGACCATATAGCATCTAGATGGTAATAATTGAACAGTCGTATTTTATTGTATGGAAGTGCAGTGGTGCCTTACATAACAAACATAATCTGTTCAAGGACATAATCCATTCCGATTGTTAGAGTCGTTCTTGTATGAAATGCTGTGTTCCATAAGTTACCGTTTTTGTGTACACAATTAATAAATTTCTACATATGATTCTTTCATTGGCCGAAGGGTCAACATTACATGAGAAACGGATGCTATGACTTAAGTAATACTGCACCATAATGCTGAGATGTCGTTCATCGGTGTCTAGTAAGCCTGGTCCTTGACATAATCCCAAAGGAAGAAATCCAGTGGTGTTATGTCCGGTGATGGAAGAGGCCAATTAATGGTACCATCATCCCCATCCACCTTCCTGGAAATGCTGTATTCAAATATACATGACCATCTAACTCCCAATGGGGTGACGCACCATCTTGTTGGAAAATTAAGTCCGGAATGTCCTGTCACTGAAGAAAAAAGGTCCTGTGATTTTATTATGCATAACGTCTCTCTAACACCTACTCAACACGTCGAGCTATTTCTGCTGGCGTCCCACAAGGGTCACTTTTGGGGCCCACACTATTTAACATATATGTGAACGACATTCCTCGTACACCCAAACAACACTAGCAATGTATGCTGATGATACAGCAATTCTTGCCCAAAGTGCATCTCTTAGTCCAGTAATCCAACGATTAAAAAACCATATTCAGGTTCTAGAGACCAGGCTGACTCAATGGAAAATCCAAGTGAATCTTAACAAGACAGTTGCTATACTCTTCACCGGAAGGGAGAGAATTAAGAAAAATCTACGGTTCCGGGAATCTACTCTGCCATGGGCTAAGCAAGTCCTTTATCTTGGGGTGATCCTCACTAATAATCTTTCATGGACCCCACACATTACATCTATTATCAAAACGTTTCGCGTACGTAAAGCTCAACTCTTCCCCTAATTTGCACGAAACCGCGTTTTATCTATCGATAACAAATTACTCATTTATAAATTCATTTTGCAGCCCTTGCTGTGTTATGCCTGCCCGGTTTGGGATTACTCCTGCAAGACCGACAGGAAAAAATTACAGGCTGCTCAAAATTGCATTCTACGACAGATCACAAATGCCCCCTCCTGGTATGTTAGAAATAGCAAGATTCACGAGGAACTTAAAATTGTTCAAATCAGAACCTATTTTTATCATATAGCAAAACACTTTCATACCAGACAGCGAAATTTATTTAATCCTGCAATAAAAATTTATAATTATGACTGTAATGATCCACGCAATAGCAAAAGACCCATGTCTATTTTCAGTAAACAAGTTTAATGTGAATAAATTGTTTTTGTGTATTTTATTATGTTACTGCATCTTGTTAAACCTGTATATAGCTATTCTACATCACTACTAGCTCATAGTATTCACACTTGTCATCATCTATTCTCAGTAAATTAATCAAGAAATTTATAAATCAAGAATTAATCTTGTCTATCCTCAGTAAACAAGTTTAATGTGAATAAGTTGCTTTTGTGTGTTTTATTATATTACTGCATCTTGTTAAACCTGTATGTAGTTATTCTGCATCACTACTAGCTCATAGTATTCACACTTGTCATCATGGTTCGACGGCTTTCTAGCTTGCATTGTCGTAAATCCTTCTAATTATTTTAGGGAGAAGAAAGTTACATTAGTAAGAATTCGATTTCTCAGTTTCTTTAAGTTATGACCTTAATCTGTTTCGAAATTTTTAACTCAGTTACAGAAGGGGTAGTGCATTATACACAGGCACCCTGGTGTCTAACACCGTTACTACCAAAGGTTCAACTGTGCGTAAGGCAGCGCCATACATTCAGCTTAGGGCTGTCGCTAACTCAACACAGCGTGGGTTTCTCGTAACCCCAGATTCTATCATTGTGTCGGTTGCCACCACCATTCAAATGAAATGTGAACTCATCTGAGAAAAGGATGCGTTGCAGATAGTCAATATCTTTTTCAGTGTTAGACGGTATGGCAACAGCAAAGTCATAACGATCACTGTAATCCAACATACAAAGGAACAGATGTACACCAAAACTTGGATATGTTACTTGCAATTCAGGATAAAAAGTATTTTTCTATTTGTTATATTTTCTGCCTTTTGTAAACAGGGAAGAATTCTGGGACACCCTGTATATGAAAGACACGAATTACCTTTAGAAAATACTAAAATTCAAACTCTAAGTTTACAGCTGATTTTCCATACAAATTCAGAAAGAAGATTGTCTGATGAAAGTCATAAAGCCGAAATTTTAATAGATTTAATTACTACATCCTTGAAGAAATTTAAAATAGAAATTACTTGAACAAGTTTACAGTATTTCTAATTAAATCCACGTTTCTCACGTGAGAATACTGTGGATTTATTATTTTTAAACTGTAATAAGAAGGCTTTTTTGCAATGTCGTTAATGCTTTTATCCATTTAGGAATTATATTTGATTTTTAGTATTAAGTAATTCGGAAAGAATTTAATTATTTTTAATGTAAACCTGTTTTGAAATATTTTGTAATGATTTAAATAATGTCTGTTATTTGCCTATTAATTGCAAAGCTATTAACTTATTTCTAATTTGAAACTTTCTGTTCTCATTCTGTTCCATTTAATTAGTGAAATCCTGTTTGAAAAGATTATTTAAGAATGTACCTGTATATATATATATATATGTAGAAGAATTGAAAATTAGGAACGTTTTTTCTTCTTATCTGAATTCAGTTCGAATTTTTTACTTCCGATTACATCCTTTTAATCATTTAGACGACTATAAAGAAATGCTGAAAATTTCGAAGAGCATAATTGCACAAAAAATGCATTTATTTTTGATTTTTTTAACATGTTGAGAGACAGACTGTGCCTAATAGAAAAAGCTAAAAATTTTCTTCCATTTTAAGATCTTTTTTATTAATATACGTTAAATAAATGTAACGGTACTGATTAAAAAGCTAATTCTACGACCTGGTGGGTTTTAATTAACTGTAATGCCCTGACGTGTGCAAATCATTAAATTAAAATAAGAAGATGAAAAGATAATAAAAAATATTCTGTAAAAATCATTACTATTATTGTTTTGAGGTTAAAACCACAATTCTTCCGTAGATATTATTTTTCTTGTTACATTTCTTAATTTAATGCAGTGAAACTTTGGTTCACGAATTTAATTCGTTCCTGAAGGTCGTTCGTCAGCCGAAATGTTCGTACATCAAAACAATATTTCCTTTATGAATTAAGGTAAAGTACATATATACTTTCCTGAACTACAGATGATTACTTCACAGGGCTTGAATTCACAACCCAAAAACAATGAAAATCATTAAAGGTAAGAAAAAAAGAAAGAAATTAAACAAAATACCTGAAAAAAGTCTTAAAATCGAAAGATTTTTAACATCGCACTAGAGAGTTTGTTAAGGTATTTTGTGCGCTCGCTAAGTTCCGCAAGTTGCCAACCTGCTCTTGGACTTATTCCTGCTAACACATTTTTTGCGTAAGTTTTATTATTAAGCATCGCTTACTGCACACTTATGCCACATAAGAGCAAAATCACAAAATATTTAAAAACAGCATATCTTTAGAATTCCTGATAGCGTGTTAGGGCTTCCCATACACTTTTTTTTATATAACATGATTTTAATGAATCCAGCTAGGTGTATTTCCCCTAAATTCTTAGTATTTCTAGTTATATACCTCATGATCTCATTAAATGCATTTTTATTTAAATAAATAAGATTAAAAAATAGGAAAAAGTGCTTTTAAGAACTGCGTTTGTTGCTTTTCACTCGCTTGGTTTGCTGCTCACTAACAGAAAGCTTAAATTTGAAAGTTAAATACCTTATGCCTTACTGAAAGGCCTGGAGACAATAAGTATTATATTTGTGACAATGGTAATGTATTTCTTTCAAATATCCGAATTTGTTGATTAAAATTGAAAATTAAATATCTTAAATTCTGCAAAATGTCATGCCTGAGAAAGGTTTTATTTCGAACAGTGTTTCTGCTTCTGTCTTGCAGATCGTTGAGTTTGTTAAACAGAAATTCTTTAAATTTTTGCACAATAGAAAATAAATTGAAAATAAATTCGAAATTCAAAATTTGGGCTTCGAGTTGCTCATATTCGGGTGAGTATTTCGTGTATTAAAATTTTGTGGATCTAGAGGCCGTCTTGTTGCTACAAGGCAAAGATGCATACAGATGCTTCATTACTTAACTTTTTCTTTTTTTTTGAAACCCAACCTCGCGGTAATATTTGGCGGCAAGGATTTGAGAAGTGATTCGGATACAAAAGTGAGTTTCGAGTCTAATAGCACCTATGGGGCTAATAAATAAATAACTAAATAAATCTGAAATGTTTTAGATTTTAAATTACGTCCAAAGGGGCGTTTTTTAACGTTTTGTGTGTTACCTTTATTTATTAAATATCATGTTCTTCGCACTTAAACCATAAAATTCAGTTCAATAGCAATATCGCAAAACAATTTTAAAATGCTTATATTTTTAGAATTTCCGATGCACAGTTCCGTGCGCTTTAGATAACAAGGTTTTTTCCCCGTAGAGTTTTGCCATTGCTCGCTTTTAAATCGTTTGAATTTGTTCATCAAAAATTAGTTAAAGTTTTATAAATTATGAAATAGATAATAAAACAAATTACAAAGTCCAAATTTGGGCTTCCAGATGCACATATTCGAGTGGAAATATGCGTTATTCAAAAGTGGATGGCTCTAGGTACCGTTGTTTTATCACATTTGGAGAAATATACATACATTTATGCAGATTCTTCATTATATAATTTCTTTAAATATAATACAAGGCTGCAAGAGTTGATGGCAACAGTTTGGAAAGTGATTCATACTTTTAACGTTTCCCACGCAAAATCGCAAAACGAAAAGAATAGTCCTTCAGAGACAAAGCCCCTTTGGACTAATAAATAAATAAACAAATAATAGACACGGTATTAAAAAGATGAAATGGATGAAAAATTAATTTAATTTTGCTGTGCTTGTAACAAATGGGATTAGACGGCCTAAGTGGAAAATGATGAGGAAGATGTTATTGTTTAGATACAAAATTTTTCTTCCATAAAAATATCAGGTAATTGTACTTAGGAAGCATCTTCTTTTATCTTTACTTTGTCTCTAAGCACCACTCGATTCTAAAACTTAGTGAATCTATGATATCATGGTCTATGATATCACTGATGTTAAAATAATTACAGTTCCTTAATTTAATGGAGCGCTTCAACGCATAAAGATGTCAAAAAAGCAAAAGTCTGTACACTAGGTATTAATTTTTTTCAATATATAGAAATATTTTTACTTAATAATCTTAACTACTGTTGCAAAGTTTAATTAAACATTTTCCATAAATGTTCTCGTATGTTCTTTTGTTAATGAAAATGAAAAAAAAATGCGCTAAAATTAAGTAAATAAATAGATCTTTCTTATGAAATACTAATATTAACACACAATCGTTTTAGAAGTCTATATAATTGAAAATAGTAACCTTAATAAACTTTAAAAGAATCAAAATTTGAAGTATATTGTCACGGTATTTAATCCTTTAGTGTTACAGTATTTAATCCATTTTTAAAGGATTAAATACTGTAACAATGTACGATGAATTTTTTTCTCCGGGTTAGTTTTTGAAATATATTCACAGCTCGTAACATTTTAGATTATTTGATGAAAACATCATTCCAAAAATTCTCTAATGTAGGAAGTAACTTTTTTAATAGTTTCATGCTACAGTAATTAGGAAATGAAAGACTCCCTCATTGTTTCAGATTCCAGCTATGCGTTATGACTGATGAATCATGAAAATAATCATTTATGATAATTGTTAACATACTAGAATACAAATGCAATGGGTGAAATACACCGTAAATAAATTTGAAAGCGAGCAATGGCAACACCACTTGAAATAAAACATTTTTATCTCAAACACGGGAGACTGTTGCCATTCGGGATAATGTAAAATATTTATCTTTCAGTTTTAATTAACAAAGTCAGTTCTACGATGTGTTACTGCGGCTGGACATAGAATACCTTTATCTTCCACACGCCAGCGTGTTGCCATTCACTAAAGTCCAAGATGCTTTCAAATTTAATATGGAAGGTTATAGAGTAATGAATTAAGCGATTTAAAAGCAATAAACACAGTTTTTAGGAATATTTTTTCTACTTTTTAATGCGATTGATTTCGTGACTCATCTAATTTGAAATAGTCGATATTTCTATGAAAGCGACTGGATTCATTGAAATCATTATATACTTTGTCATGACAAATATTCCAGACTGCTAACCGAGCGAACAGTAGTTTTAAAGAAAAATGTATATGACAGCCTCTAACTGTATCTGGAATTATAAAAATGTGCTGTTTTTAATGGCTTGTGATTTTGCTGTTGAAATGAATTTTATATGGTGTAAGTGCGAAGAACGTGATGTTTAATAAATAACTTTAGCGTGTAAAAAGTTCGTAATCAAAAGACAAAGACAAATTGTTAGCCATCTTACTCAGAAAACTGAATACTGATATGATGGGCTGAGAAAAAACTGAAAAAGTGTGACAATATACAGCAACACTGCATCGAGAATTTTAAACGTATGTTTCTATGCAGCTTTTACAAATTTTGTGAGTTTGTTGTTGACCTTCATGTAAGTGCGAAAGAAACTATGCTTACCGATAAAGCTAAAATGAAAATAATAATAATAATAATAAATAAAAATCTGAAAGCTTTCAGATTTTATATTACTCCCAAAGGGACGTTTTTTAACGTTTTCTGTGTTACCTTTATTTATTAAATATCATGTTCTTCGCACTTAAACCATAAAATTCAATTCAACAGCAATATCGTAAAATAATTTTAAAATGAGCACATCTTTAGAATTTCTGATACACAGTTGGAGATAAAATTTTTTTTTCGTAGAGTATTATCATTGCTCGGTTTGAAATCGTTGAGTTTGTTAATCAAAAATTATTTAATATGTGACGAAATATAAAATAGATAATAAAACAAATTCCAAATTTGGGCTTCCAGGTGCCATGTTCGGAGAAGGATTACGTCATTCAAAATTCGATGGCTTTAGGTACCGTCGTTTTATCACAGTGCGAGAAACATACGTACATTTATGCAGATTCTTCATGGTTTAATTTCTTTAAATATAACACAGGCCGATAACATTTGGTGGCAACAGTTTGAAAAGTGATGCGGACATTTACAGTGAATCGACGCAAAATGCCAAAACGAAATTAGCTAAGGCTCCTTTGCAAAATAAGCCCTTCTGAGCTAAGGCTCCTTTGGGCTTAAAAAAAAAAAAACCTCAACGGCAGACTGGTAGACTGCGAACTCAGCGAGGGTTTAAAATACCATAACAAGCCCTTTCGAGCGACCGTTCAGATGTGAAACTTTCAGATTTTTTTTTTTGCTCCCTTTGTTATTGAAATTTAATTGTTATTAATATTCATTGGAATAAAGTTTCTGCAAGCATTTAATTGTAAAAGTAAGTGGGAACGGAAGCAGCTGAAATTTGTAACGAATTTTTAGCAAGCTGGAATTCAATCCATTTCTACGAAATGAGATAACATTTCGTTGATTTATCTTTCTGTACTGAGGAACGATGCAATTAAAATATCTAAATGCGATATTTCTGTATTTAACAGTGCTATTTATATGCGGATAACAGCTATGCGCAGCAGTAAATTAATATGTTAAACAACCACTGGGAGTATAAATGATTCGTGATTTCGAAAGATATGGGATATTGTGGCCTGCTCACTTGACATCTAAGACCAAACAACTTGCAATAACGATATATCCAACGACAAAGCTTGTTTCCTAGCGAACTACTGTGTTGTGCAAGATGCTGAGATGTTATTTTCATCAATCACATATTAAATCCCAAATAATTGTAATATGAAAGGATTATCACCTCACTAAAGTTAAAGTAATGAAACTCTTACGTGATTAAGTATTCTAATTCTGCACGAATGATTTGAACTGTAATGTTTAAACATGGAGAACTGAGCTACACTAAAGCAACCAGTCTGACTTCATAATTAGTGATAATTTCCAATAAATATGCGTAACAATTATACATTTCCTTATAATTAAACAGTGCTGGTTGTCTGTTATTTCATTCTGCAACTGAATTAGTATATGCAACATGAAGCAAAGTGCTAAAATGATTTTCTTAGATTATCCAAAGATGTATATATTCTTGATTATTATATATTCTTGATTGTATATATTCTTGATTATTATATATTCTTGATTGTATATATTCTTGATTATTTCGCTTATTTACGAAAGCAAATCTCTAAAACTCGATGCAACAAGATTCCTTTCAAAATAAATTTTCATTTTAGCCAGAATGGGTCATTTTTCTTTATGTTTCTTCAATTATTCATTGCTGATATCTATTTCTTTTCAACAAATTATGAGACCTTATTTAAAAGTATGAGCTTTTCACTTAAAATTTACTCTATGTAATAAATAACGCGTTAGTCAGCAACAGTTAATAGGTACGCATTTTATCAAAATCTCTGTTATAATATGAATTTTTGGATGTAAATGTGCAATTATTAGAGCATTTTCCCCTTGGGGGTCAATAATTTCAGTACGCGCTAAATTTCTGGAATGCGGAGATGTTCAGTAATTTCAAATTCTATACTGGTACTTACCAATTTTATCTTTAAGATTAAATTATTTTTATAAGATTTTGAGAAACGTTTTCGGTTTATCTGAAAGCAAAAAGACACATATAACAAAATGAAAATATCTCTTTCATATATCTAACGTAGAAAAACAATTTATTCATAGTAAATACTCACAATATATATAGATATATGTGTGTGTGTGTGTAGGATATAACAAAATATGATACCTGCTTTAAAAAATAATTGGCGACCTTAAAATTAACATTCTAAATTTGGTGCTCTCCGCCTAAATTCATCCTTTCTCCCAAGTTTGAGATCATTCAAAATTACGTAACGTTTTAATGCAGGAACCTCCTGCCCAATCAAATAATTGTAAACCAAAACTTTCCCCAACTCGAACTAAAACCTCCACTTCGTCCGTTCTTCCTTTGAACTACTGTGTTTTCTTTCGCTTAGGCTTTCCTGCTGGCAACGCGCAACTTTTTCCCGCTGCTGCTTATTTGCTTGAAATGACGCCGTAGTTTTTTATCTGTGTATATAAAATTATTTGTAGTCAACTATAATCGAAAATTAATCTATCTGCTAAAGATATAATTTTGATGTGCCTACGAATAAAGATAGTGATTCGCCAAAATTAGTCTTGAGAACGTCTTATTCCTGTCTTATCCACCCAGCCATGTTTAAAGCCAGAAGTTGAAAGGAACAGACTCATAACTGCGCACTTAGTAGTAATATTTCCTATATATATAATGGAATATAAATTATGTATTACATATTCGTAATACAAATTATGTATTATATATATACTGTAAGGTATTTCTCCCACCTTCTTAGGTGTAATGGCCAGCACAATCGACCCGTAATCGAGGTGCAAGGTTCGAGTCCTGGCAAGAGCATTGCTCATATTTCATGTCTCTTGCTTCGCAATTATTTAATGTCTCTACAGTGGCGTCCGAACAATAAGGGTGGTGGTTGATGATTCTCCACCACCAGGATTTGGCAATTGGGTCTGCTAATACCCAGTCGCGCTTTAAAAGAGAGAGTATATAAGGTAGTTCTCCTGCCTTCTTAGCGTGCCTTTGTGGTGTAATGGTCAACACACTCGGCGCGTTTTCGAGAGGTCCGTGATTCGAGTCCCGGCTAGGGCATTGCATATTTTTCATGTTCCATGCTTCGAAATTCCTAACGATTCTACAATATATATATACATATAGATTATATATATTATTAGAAGTAATGATGTTGTAGACGTGGAATGTTGAATCCCTAATTAACGGCACATTTGGCAGCAGCAGCAGTCTAAAATATTCACCTTTATTTCAAATGACATTCACGGCCACACAATTAGTTTGGCACTCTAATCGTAGCTAATCAAGAATATATACATCTTTGGTACTGCTGTAAAAGCAAGAGAGCAAGAAGGCAGCGTCTTTTCGAGAACAGAGGTAGAAGCAAATGTGCGCAGTTATGCAATTTGGCAACTCAGCAATAGAAAGGGTTTCAGTTCTCGAAATTTTGAGCTCAAATTCCGAACTGGCTACTTCATCAGCATTATGCAAGCCATATAATATGGAATGACGTCATCTAGGTATAGTTAATTACTATTTTTAGAACAGAGAGGGGAAATACCCGAATTAAAAAGGAGAAATTAAAGGACTAGTTTAAATTATAATTTTGATTTACATATTTTTTATATTACGTATTCCTCCCCGTCCCACCGTCAAAGAGAACTTGGCGACAGAAAAGCATTTTTTAAAGAAATAAAGCGTTAAAATATTAGCAAAAGAAGAGAAATAATTCCAAGAATACAAATCATAAAATTTTGTCCAAAATAATTGATTAAATATGTGAAAATACAAACTTCGATAATGTTTTAGAATTCCAACAAAAATTTCAGCCCAAAAATTGTTGTGACTTATCACACTTATTTGACAGTAACATCAGAACAAGCCCACGAAATTCATCGTGACAAGGAGTGTGCGATTGCGCCTTGGCCAGAGCCTTGAATACCGTACAGGTGACAGTACGACTTTGCTAAGTTCTTACCCCAGTTTTGATGGAGAGCAGCCCGAGGAAACAGGTCCGAGGGTCTCCCACCGC
>KK115997.1:384697-404330 GCA_000611955.2 Stegodyphus mimosarum
GCTCTTCTTCCTCCAACCTCTCGAGAGGATTTTCGGCTTGCCGCATATGAGAACTATCCGTGCGCCCCATGCCGCACGGATACTATACATTTACAAACATCCATGCCTTTTCCGGGATTCAAACCCGAGCCCTTCGGTCCGGCAGTCAGCGTCGCTATTCACTATCCCGGTTGGGCGTCTAGGTCCAAAAATCTTTGTGTTTAAGAGTTCAGAAAGTCATATTTTTTCAGACAAGGCCTTTCCAAACTATGCGCACAATATTACAATTATAAAAATTTTATGCACCCATTGCTTATACTCACAAGAAATTTCAAAAGTTCATAACATAAGTAAATTTCATTATCATAACTTATATTTTAATGTCATAAATTTTTTGTTTAATTAAATGCAGTCCAGAAATATTATAAACAACAGAAAGGGAATATATACAAATTAATGCGCGGAATTACGGAGCCATTACTAATTTTTTTAAAGTTAGTAATTTTCTTGTATTATAATTTATTGTAGGAATTTTGGCATAAATTATTGTTCGTTTATTTGGAGTTTTGTGTTAATATGAACTTCCTTTTAGCCCTAGCTATGTTAGTTGGTGTTATTTTAACTATTACATGATCATACCTGAGTGCCGGATCATATCTGAGTGAGATTACGTGATCCTATCTGAGAGCAAAATTTCATATTATTTCGTATAAGCTCTACGTGAAATAAGAACCTCTTCGCTGGAAATCTGTTAACGTTTGAAATTCAAAATTTATGTTGTGGTTGGAAGATTTGTTCTAAGCAGTGTAAAACTAAGAAGCCTTCAGGCTCTTTTCTTTCATCCTGCCAACATTTCATCTCTTTTTTAATTAGTTTCGAAACCCTGTATCAAGTTACTAAAGGTCTGTAACTAAAAATCTTAGATATTGCACCATAATACATTTTCATTGAAATCTTTTTACCTACGTCAGATGAGCAAAAAGAAATTTACACTTTATTAAAATAAATGACAGCTCTACAGACAAGTAAATGATTATAAATAGTTTAAGGAAGAAAATAGTTTAAGGAATAAATAGTTTAAGGAAGAAAATAGTTTAAGGAATAAATGGTTTAAGGAAGAAAAGTAAATTCTCCTTAATAAGACGAAAATATCACAGACCGCCAGAATCACTCGCACAGAAAAGACTAAAATTTAAAAAAAGCAGCACGACTAAGAAATAAATCACTGAACTCACTGTTTCTCGACCCTATCGCAGCCACATTTATAGGGTTATTTCAGCACTTCTAGAAGCTTTGAGAAAAATAGCTCCTAGTACTTTTAAAACTTCGCTTCCAGAAACTATTAAAACTTTGTTAATTTGGGGAAAAGTCGCCAAATGTTTCTAAATTGGCGAAAACAGACGTAGCCAAGAGCATCAGGAAAGATTTTGCCCATGTGTCAAGTTCTAAATGAGTTATTTTGCAAGTTCTAATTGAACAATTCGAACTCCTATGTATTGAAAATTGTAAAATCTACGGCATAATGTAGCCGGCATAAAATCTACGGTGTTAACACTTACACTAAAAGCGTAGAAATTTCATGAAACAAAAATTAGCAATAAAAAGTTCCATAAAATGCATTAATACATACACAAACGAATAAAACAATATATAACGCTGTAAAATATACAAAAATAAAAAAAATAAAAAACACATATTATTACATATATTTAGAACCACGCTTTATTCTTTTAAATGCAATTAGTTCAGTAAGTCATATCACTGGATCTTTTACTAAGTGCTAAATTCTTTATTCTTTCAGACTTCCTGGTTTACCAGACAAGACTATTTTATTATTCTGTTGGCGGAAAGATCATCTAGTCTGTTCACATTAACAAAGCTCCGTTACTGGCATCAGAAATCATACGAGGACTATCAATTGCTCTGCAAGGTGAGCGGACAGTCACGATGAACCCGCGAGTCGATTTGAGGTCTTTGCCCTGGAAAGTAAATAACGTCCCAGAATGTTTCGAAGAAGGTAATAAAGAAGTTGTTAAACTTAGAAATGTCTATGTTTACGTCTGCTGTCTTGAGCCGCGAGGAGGAAGGGGTGGGATAAAAAAGGAAAAGAGATAAAACTATGGAGATCATAATGACGTAGTTGGTGTGCTCTTTCTGTAAATCTATGCTTTAGGAAATTCGAAAAATAAGCAGGATTTCAAGGATAGTTAACTGCATCAATTGCCATCGGTTATTGTTTACTGGAAGGGATAGTTTAGCAACAAGTAATAAGGTACCCAAAATGGTATTTGCAGAAAAGCAGATCCGCACAAAATGATTGATCTTGGTCTAATATCTTTTGAAATAGATCAATGATCTTCAAACTGTGTTCCGTAGAAACACAGGGTTCCACGTGTCAAGCCCCACTGTTCCGTGAGTCGAAATAAAAATTCCAAAAGAAAATTAAAGAGCGTTCACATTAGTTGACTAGTGTTTATTAACTGAAAATTATAAAGATATATTTAATCATGGATTAGCATTGCAACTTAACATTTGATTATCATGTATCAAACGGAATGACGTGCAATCATTTGCAAAACTAAACAATTTGTAATGAGTTGAATTTAGGCAACTTTGTTAAAAATTATATCTTACAATGGAATACCTTTTCCAATTGAAGAAAACTATAAGAGAATATATCACAGAGGAAAAAAATTAAGTACGGCTGGATAAAAAATCCTTTCTTGTATTACGATAAATCAGAAGGCTTGCCAACGAAGAAAAGGGAACAATTATAGTCGTATCAAATTCGAAGTTAAATATGAATGTAAACAAGAGCATCTCCTAAATTTTTGGTTGTAGATTTATGCAGAATACCCAGAAGCTTCTACGGAAACGAAATATCGAGACACCTAGAAACGCTTTGCGTCTAAGTGATCCACAATTTTGGCATGCACCTTCCTACTCTTCGTCCACCCTGCATTGCATAGACATTTCAAGCGCTATATGCCCACTTTGGGATTCTGACGGTATTGTGTGAAATTTTTCAGCTAAAGTAGCAAAAGTAGACCCAAAGTCGCAAAAATCGCAAATGATGTGAGCGATCATGTGGTTTTTGTTTCGTCATAGTTACTCATGTTCACATGACCTCTGACCTCCTCACAAATTTACTGTCTTAAGCTACTGTATTTGATTCTTATTCTTTTTAATGACGTATCTTAGCTTTCATCACGAAAATTTTAAAGCTATATTGCTCATTTTCAATTGTTTAAATATCCATTTCGTTTTTAATTAATTCTCATTTGTTTAGACTGTTAGCGCCTTTCTACTAAATTTTTTTTAGATGACAGTTAATTTTCTTAAATTCTTTTTTTTTTTCTTAAATGTGAGCATTTTAATTGAGGAATGCTTTTCAGTGAGATTTCCATTCTGTGTAGTAGATTTATTTCAGATTCCAATTACTTAAGAAAGCCTTGTTCTTTCACTGTTAAATTTATTTGTGTTGTTATTTAGAAAAATGCCATTGCTTTGGTTTTTATGTCATATCCATTGTTTAGTTTTTAGGAGTATAATAATCAGGAGAATGAATTTCATTTGTTTTTTTGTTTGGGTATTCAGTATAGAGCGTAAGCTGCAAGTTCTTTTGTTCGACTCATTATCACCATAGAACTGGAGGAGGACTGATTGAAAAACTGAACTGGAGGAGGACTGATTGCAGTTTTTTTTTCGTTCTTTCCCACTTTTTCCCTTCCCCTACCCCCTTCTCGTTATACCGGCGTCAGGCTGTGCAGCTTTGACAAGGAAAGCACACATATATACAAGATTGCCAGATAATAGTTTCTGTTTAAGCCTAAATAAATCGCCTTTTTTTATATAAATTATTTTTCATTGACACATAATTTTAATATAAAAGTATTTTACGATATATTAAAAAGATCTTTGAAGTCACAAAAACTAGCACAAGAAAATGATGAATGTCGCAAAAATTTTGCAAAATCGCAAATACTAAAAGTTTAGTAGTCCAAAGTTGTCAAAAGTCGCAAATTTGCGAAAAATCGCGCGATCTGGCAGCTCTGGATTCTGGACAGGGACCACCTGCTCCGATGTGGGGCTCTTCATGGTCTTACAGAAGAGTCGAAATATTGGGAGGCAAGAACGCTTTTTAGGTAATGATTTCAGACTTTTTCTTCTTAGTTCTATTATTTGTAATCTCTCTTTATAAGATATTAATTCTTTGTAACTTTCTGTCTAGCTATCGAAAATAATTAAAAAAAGGGGGACTATGAAATGTGTCTGCAAATGACATCACTAGAGCTAGACTTCGACAGACTGTACGAAAAAATGCGAGCATACCATTATCACTAAATATAATGTAAGAATAGGTGACAAATAAAGCATGATTTAATGCTATTAATTAGTAAATTACATTAATTTAATGTTAAAAATTTTAAAAAAATACAATATTTTTTTTAAATGTCTTTACGTAAAGTTACCTATAGCACGTTGATCATCTTTAATTATTAGTATAATGTACCTTTCTTCTAAGGGTAGGATAGGGTTTCCGACAAAAACTTAAACTTACAGGTATAAGGATTTTTTATAGAGTCCATATAGTTTGAAGGCTAGTGAAAGAGATGAATACATTACTTATCATGCAATACAAGTTAACTGACGTTTTTAAATGTCAGCATCATTTCAGTTAATTGCTTAATCACCATGAATAATGGGAACATGAGCCGTGTCCACAAAAGTCATTACGCGGCCTTTATTTTTGAAACCGTTGGCTGTAGCTATATATACAAATAGTTACAAAAATGTTTTAAATGACGCAAAGATTCTTGTTTTGGCATTTTAAAACATTGTTGCGTGCGTACGGGTTCATTATGGATTGAATGCACAAGTCGTTAAAAAGTTATTAAAAATTTATTCTTTCCACAAGAAATAAATCAAAATGCTGAAATATTTCTTCAGAGTTATTAGTACAGTATCACAATATCTCAAACGTTAAACAGAATTCACTTTAAAGCAGATAAACTAATTCTAGCGAATTCGCTACAATCACAGCATTAAGTAAACAAACAGTTCGCTTAAAACAGCTACAACTACAACTGAGATGAGGTGTTTCAATTCGGCTTTTATAAGCTTTTTAGTTATCACGAGAAAAATCTCGATCTTTCTAGATTTTTCTGAATGGCAACAGTAATTACGAGAAATTTATTTATTAAACATTAAATGCACGCGCTCTTTTATTTTTATTTTTCAGACGTAGCTTTCTCTTCAAAAATCGTCTGCGTTGCACGGGAAAATAAAGCAATTTTAATTACAATTCTAAATAAATAGCCAAATAAATATGAAATCCGTAGCAATATGAAGAAGTCAGTTTTGTAAAAATTACGAGATCTAACATTTCATAAGTTACACCGCACCTTATACTTAATATTTAGGAAACTATTGATCTCGTTATGAAAAATAAAACACAAAAAATTTGACTCCTGTACGACAAACTTTAAATGAGATATTTCATATTAAAATCAAATATCTTATCAAAGTGTGGTACAAAATGTGAACTGCAGAATGTTTTATTTGTACGTGATTAAAAATAAAATAACAGTTTAGAAAATGGTTTCTGAAGTTTTAAGAGATTAAGTGAGGAACATTTCTGTTCACGTTATTGATATATATATGTAAGATAAAAATATGTGAATCAAAATTATAATTTAAAATGACGGTAACACTTTAACTCTCCCTCTCTGTTCTAAAAATGACATTAACTTCTCTGGATTGCTGCGTCATTTCTAGATCATTCCATTTTTCATGTCCTGCGCGTCGCTGATGACGTAATAACTGGGAACTGAAACTTTAAACTCAAACCAAAACCTTTCTCTTCGTGTGCTTCCGTATTGCATAACTACGCACTTCAACTTCTCTCTGTGTGCTGCTTGGTCGCTACTTCTGTCTCTGTGTGCTGCTTGGTCGCTACTTCTGTCTCTGTGTGCTGCTTGGTTGTGCTCTCTTCCTATTGCAATAATATCCAAAATATAAATGTTCTTGAATAGGCACGACTAGAGTGCCAAGTGATTGTGGCCACGAACGTCAACTGGAAAAATAAAAATGGAATTAAAAACCGCCTCGACTGGTAAGTTTCTTAGGTTTATTACGACGACAACATATTAGCATACTACGCAATCAGAATTCTTCTTCTTCAATATCGATCCAGAATCTATCTTAATATAGCTATTACGCATCGACGCTGCTTCTTCTTTTCTTTTCATTTATTATTACACACACACACACACACACACACACATATATATATATATAAGGAGATGGGAAATCAAAGTGAAAAGATAATTTCTCAAAGATCTTTAAGAATCATGATTCCCTACCTATTCCTTATTTTTATCTACTTTGCAACATTATTTAAAAAAACATTGGAATCGAAAAGTAAATTGTACAAAAATATACAAAAATTAGAGTAAATCATTGTTAATCTCCTCTGTTCAAAACTCCAAACAGGACTTGTCTAGGGAAAAGTGTTTTGGAGCCTTAAACAAAGTTAATTAACTTGGACAAACAAAAACGAGTTTCATTCTGACAAATCCATTGAGACCTCTACGTTCTAACTTGCATAAAATTTTGTTCTTTTAAAAATATTTTTGAAGAAACCAAAATCAAGACTTGAAGGGTCTCACTGAATTCGTCCCTTTTCCCTACCCGTTTTTGTTGTCCGAACACAATAGGATATATAGCAATATATCCTATTGTGAAATAGGATATATAGCAAAAAGCAATATACAGAAGTTATTGTGATAAAATAGAAACGAAAATGAGAAATATATGCAATGCTAAAATTCTTTGCAATCAAGAAAAACCAAAAAAGTCAGTAAAAAATACTAATTACAACCGAAAAGCTCAAATTCGAAAAAATGTCGAAAAAATGATTACGGAAAGTCTGACCCATTTGTAAATTTTACCTGCAATCCTTCATGGAAAGAAATAACAGAAGAGCTTAGACTCGGACAAAGAGCCACTGATCGACATGACATAGTTGCCCGCGTGTTTCGTTTAAAAGTTCAAAAGCTCATTAATGTAATAACAAAAGAAAAGTACTTGGAAACGTCCAGTGCAATATGTACTCCATTGAATGGCAGAGAGGAGGTCTGCCACATGTGCACATTCTTATTTGGTTAAAACAAAAGCACAACGTATTGAATGATTCAACCAAATATATAACATTATAAGCGCCAAAATCCCAAATTCATAAGTAGATAAGAATTTGCATGAGATCGTAGTCAGAAACATGATTCATGGTCCCTGAGAAGCTCCAATCAAGCATCACCTTGCATGAAAAATGGTAAATGTGCGAAAAAGTTCCTTCGGGAGCTAATAAAGGAAACAGTGCACAATGATAAGGGTTACCCTTTATTCAGACGAAGAGCACCTGAAGATGGTGGTAGAAAAGTTACGGTGCAAACTTGCAGTGGGGTAAGACTGGTTATTTAACCTGCTACCTTTCGGCATAAGCAGGGATTAATAGAACATCTAACTTTTAATTTTACCAACCACCATACCGTACTCGACCTCTCAATGAAGATTTGCCGACCTCGCCAGCGAAATCCTTTATTTAAACAAAAAATTATAATACATAAATTATAAGAAATGTCATACAATCTTCTTGATTATATAAATTACAATTTTTTTTGCCTTATAAACAATATTACATAAAACAATATAAATAACATACAATTTTCGCTTATTGTAATAACAAAAATTACTAAGATTATCAAAACTTATAATAATTTACACAATTTCAAATAATGATATTTACAGAGACTGAAAAATTTCATGTTCAAATTCAGTTATTGTTTTCATAATTTGTGAAAGTCCCTTTCTTAATTTTTCATTATGAAATATTTTAATTAAGTCATCTTCATCTTTCAATTCTGGCAAAAACTTCAACCATTTTCGTATTAAACAGGAACATTTCAAAACATGATCTATGTCAGCATTTATCTCACCACAAGGACACTTTAATTCCTTGATATTAAATCTATTATAATATGATGGAACATGAGCATGATTTGTTAGAAATTGGGCTAAATACCCATCACTAATACATCTCTTATTATTAACCTTTTTTAGATATCTAAATGTATATCTTCCTTTTGATTCATTTTCCCAGTATTTCTGCCATTCAATTTTTATTTGGTCATTTATTTTATTCTTAAAAGAAACCATTGATGTAGGGAGAATAACATCTATCAGTTTTTTCTTCGTTGCTTTTTTAGCGTAAATATCTGCCAATTCATTACCTTCATGTCCTATATGCCCACGAATCCAATGTAAAAGAACTCTTTTTGTCTTTAGATTTTCCATTAAAACTTTATGAGTATCAAAAACCAATTTTGTAGTAGAATTTCCAGGAACTACTGCTTGAATAGCACTTTGACTATCCGAAAAAATATTTATAACTTCTATAAAATCTTTCTCTAATATCCACTCTAAGGATTTTTGAATTGCAAATACTTCAGATTGGAAAACTGTTGCATTGTCACTCAGACGATACATCTGTACAATACTCAAGTTCCCATTAGAAAATGCCACAAAAGAACATCCAACTTTTCCATCTATTTTTGAGCCATCTGTATAAATCTCATGGCCTTCATTCCTTGGTAACAGTTTATCCCAATAATAATCAGTTTTTAATGCGGGATGAACATCTTGAACTAATAATGGAATTTCTAAATTTTGAATATCTTTTTGTAAATCAAAACATTCAATAAAATTACAATTATTTTTCATATTAAATATAATTGATTCTTTTTGAGCTATCAAATAGATAGGCTCACAACCACTTAAAGTAAATAAACAGGCATTAGAAACTGTCCGAAAACATTTAGTTATACTCAACATAGCCAGACGTTGAATTTGTATTAACAAATTATTCATTCTAACATTATTCTTATACCAGGCACCACAAGCATAAAGAATCTTCCTTTCAATTCCTCTCTTGTAGTAAATTTTCTTTACTTCTCCACTCAGTCCTTTTATTGCATAGAGTTTATTCAAAATACTTGAACATTCCACTTTCATCTTTTTCAAGTGAGGGATGAAGGTTAATTGATCATCAATTAAAATCCCCAAATATTTTAATTCACGGACATTTTTCAATGAATGCCCTTCAATTCTACCTCTCGGGAGAGTAATCATTTTACCTTTCTTAGCAATTCCCATAATTGCACACTTATATAAGTCAAACTTTAGTTTGACTTTTTTAGACCATTTATTGATAAGATCTAAAGTATGATCTATATCAGTATCAATTGTGTGTCTTCCACTAGCCGAGACTGTAATAATTATATCATCCGCATATGCCTGTACTGCCACATTATCCTTAAATGGCAAGTCAAACATAGAATCACACAATACATTCCAGAGAAGAGGCCCAGAATTTGAGCCTTGTGGACAACCTTTGCCATAAAATTTCTTTGAAATAATATTTCCATCTTGAAAAGAAACAGATCGCTCTTTTAGATAATTAACAAAAAGATTAAATAAATTTTTTGGACAATTGAACTTTTTAAGTTGAAACAGAACATAAGGCCACCATACACTGTTAAAAGCACTTTTAACATCCAACGTAACTAATGCCGTATGTCTTTTCAAATTTCTATTGTCTTTAATTTTCTTGAGTAAGTCACTAATAGCAAGAGTTGTACTTTTTCCTTGCATAAACCCATATTGTGCTTGATTCAAACTTTTGGTTTTATTCAAGTAAAACCATAATCTATTTGTCATCAATTTGTCAAGAATTTTACCAAGTATTGGCAACAAGCAAATCGGCCTGTATGAAGAAGGATCTCTCTTATTTTTACCTTCTTTATTGAATAGAACCAAAGATGCAGTTTTCCAAATTTTTGGAAAAATACCATAATTTAAGCAATTATTAAAAATTCTACATATAAAGATAGAATTTACTTTTATGACTTCCTCAAGAACATCTAAACATAAACCATCATTACCTGGAGCCTTCCCTTTTTTCATAGTCTCCATAACTTTTATAATTTCTTCTTCTGTAAAATCTAAATCATCTAATTCATTTTCATAACTCATACAATTAAGACGAATCTCTTTTTGAAAATCCGTCTTATTTTCTTCTATGGTATCCTCTGGGAAATGATACTGAATCATATAATCCAAAGTTTCTTTAATTGAAGAAGTGTATGATCCATCATACGTTTTCAATTGACTTATAGTCAATACATTTTTAAATTTACCCATAGTTATTTTATATGGAGTACCAAAGGGTTGTTCCAGATTAGTCTGAGAACATAATTCATTCCAAGATTGATTTTTAGCATTATTTCTTTCTTTCTTATAAAAACCTCTTATTTTCTTGTACTGATCTTCCAAAAACAATTTATCTTCTGAATTAGAGGCTCTTACAAATCTCCTTCTTGCAATTCTTAACTTAGATCTTAATATATCCAATTTTTTTGTCCACCAAATAGTTTTATTTCTATTTCCCTTAAAATTTTTCTTTATTCTATTATTTTCACAAATAGATACAACATCTTCCGTGAATTTTTCCACAATCTCTTCTAAATTCTCGTTATTAACAGATAAATTTTCATAATTTTTTGATAGAGCCAAAATATCTTTCTTAAAATCAAGCCAATTAAGATCTTTAATCGAATACCTTTTCCTTGAGAGAAGATAATTATCTTCTACTCCAATGTCTATTTCAATGTAGTTATGATCACTACAAGACACGTCTGTTATAACTTTCCAGTCTATTAAAAGGGAGGAATGTGCCAAAGTTAAATCAATCCATGATGATCCCCTTACTCCTTCAAAAGTTGGAGGAGAATCAGGATTATTCAAAATACATATTCCATTTTCATTTACAAATTCCAGAATTAATTTTCCTCTCGAATCTTCCTCCTGATTTCCCCAGACTTCACTTTTAGCATTGAAGTCTGCTCCAATTAAAATCTCCAAATTGGAAACTTTACTTAATTCTCTCGATATTTCATTTAAACATAGATTTAAATCTTCCTTTGGTGAACAGTACGCTGAAACAAGCAGTAATTCATTCTCTCCATAATTAATTCTTAAAATAACCACCGTACATGAAACAAAAATCTCTATTACCGAGATTGTTTTATCAAATATAACAATCCCAGCCAAAGGAATATCATTTTGCGAAAAATATTGCCTATAAACAGAGGAGAACCCCTTTATATTTTTATTTATGTGATAGGGTTCTTGTATTAATGCAAAAGAGTAATTTTGCTCTAAAGATCTTTGTTGAAGCTGAGACACAGCAGCCCTTGCATGGTGTAAGTTAATTTGAACTCCTCTTATTTTCTTTTGAGAACTAAGACCCATAATTGGTTCTTCTGATTAATAGATCATAATGTCTTTTCAGACAGGAACAATTTTTATCTAAACTTGAATGTTTTACATCCAGACCAAGCTTATATTTACTATTAGCTATTGCACAATTTATGCACACTGGACTATTTTTACAGTCCCAGTGACTATGATCTTTCTGGGCACAATTTGCACATATTTGTTCTTTAGTGCATTTTTTGTGAAAATGTCCAAACTCTTGACATTTAAAACATCGCACTATGTTCATATATTCTCTAACGTTTATACGGAACCATTTAAAGTTGATTTTCCCTTGATTTGTAACAAATTTGAATTTTGAGGGTTGAATCTCAGCAACCCAATGAACTTTATTATTTTTTCCTTTTATTTTAAATAACGGATTGAATCCACCGTCTTCAAATATAACATTTTGTTTTATTACTGCCTCCTTCAGTTCATCCTTCCCTATTTCAGAATCAAGATTATAAAGAATAATCTTTGGATTTTTCTTTTTAGGAGTTTTAACTTCTAAATCCTCTTTTAATAGTATATTTGTCTTTATTTCTTCTTCAAGTTTATCGATTTCATCATTATTTAGACATTCAATTGCAAGTCCACCATTATTAATCTTTTTTACATTTCTAATCCCTATTTTTAATTTTACAGGATCTATAGTCTCAACTATTTTCATTTTTACTTCTTCAGAAGATACACCCCTGACTTTGGGGTATATCAAAGTAACGTGTTCATCCTTCTTCTTTAATTTTTCCTTTTTAGGAATAATAATTTTTTTCTCTGCTCTTTGTTCTTTAATAATCTCTGCAAAAGATTTTTCCACTACTTGTGGTTTTTGCAATACTTCCAACCTTCCCTTAAGGTTTTCAATTTCCAAAGCCTGTAATATGATGAAATTATATAACGCTTCTTGCATTTTTATAATTTTTTTCCGTAGAGGAACAGTTATTCTAGATGCCTCTACAAGGCTTACTTCTAAATCACCTATAAGTGATCTAGCTTCTTCGATACATTCATTTTGAGGTACAGTCTCTGTCTGTACAATTTTATCCATTTTGGTTCGAATTCAATCGGGACCCTGGGGTTTCCCTGATTGAACTTTGGGTTTGGATTTCGACCACCTCCCTTGGGAGGAGGAGCCCTCAGACCACGTCAAGGTACCAAACCCTGGGAAGTTCTTCTATTGGCTTTTAAATAAATTTAAATTTACAATTTTCAAATTTCGCTTTTTCAAATAACACTCTTTTTTTTTCGCAAAAAATAAGCCAATACTTCCCCTGAGGGTTGCAGTGGGGTAGTCAAGCCTTTGACAATAGCTCGGTTGTGCCATGTTCACCCGCTCTATGTAAATTATTTAATGCTCACATTAATGGTGAAGCTTGCAACTCTGTTCTTGGGATTAAATATATTTGTAAATATATCAATAAAGAGAGCGACTAGGCGATCTTCAATCTGCGTAACGAAGGTGTGTTGCAGCCTCTGAATGAAATACGAACTTATCAAACAGGGCGATATGTCGTAGTAATGAGGCAGCTTGGCAGCTCCTTGGTTTTCCATTGCATGAAAGATATTCGACTGTTACACATCTTGGCGTACATTTAGAAAATGGGCAGCGTGTTTTTTTAATGAGAATAATTTTCAAGAAAGAATTTATCTCCTCCTAAAACTACACTGACTGCTTTTTCCTAGCTTTACCAGATAGATACTTTTGCGAAAAGATTATTGTACTCCGAAGTCCTCCGTTATTGTACATGAAACAACTCAAAAAAGAATGGCAACGTCGCGTTCAAGGTACGCCTGTTGAAAATTGCCCAGGGGTTAAATCATTGAACGCTGTTGGTCGTGTCTACACCGTCCATGTAACGAATTTTGAATGTATTTGTCTACGCATTTTATTGCATCATGTAGGGAGTATCATCTATTGTTCGAGGTCCAACTAGCTTTAAAGACCTTAAAATTGTTAATAGTCCAGAAATGCCGAACTTATAGAGAAGTGTAATGCTTGTTTCGTAATTAAAGCAAACTCCACTGGAACACAGCAAACTTTATTTATTAGATCAATTTCATAACTGCAACATATAAGTCAAAGAAAAGGTGACATCAAAAATTAAAAGCCAAAACGTATTCTATCTCTTTTTAAATTAAAATGATTTTCTTACTTCGTGCGAGAACCGCACGCAGCTCTCGTGTTGGCGTTTCAAACATTGCCATTTATTAACATATAGATTTCAATTTCAACTATTTCAAAAGTTTAAGATTATTATTGCAACAATATCTAAAGCTGTTACAGAAGCATGTGAAGCTCAGGGTCTGTTAGAGAATGATAACCATTGGAACGAAACTATGGAAGAAGCTGTACAATGTCTATCACCAGATAAAATCAGGAAACTTTACGCAACCTTTATATCATGGGTGTCTGAACTATGACCCTTTGAGAGTCACATTGCAAAGCAAAAAATTTTCGGGGCTACACATACAATATTTTTTAACAAATTGAAATAAAAATTAGCTCTATGTTGTTTTATTAATACAAATGAACTTCTTTTTATTATCAATTTTTTAAATTTGAATTAGATATGTATAGGTACATATTTATCATTAATTTTGTGAAAGTTTCGTTTCATTTAGTTTGGATTTCATAAATATGGAAAAAATTCAAATTAATGAGATGGATGGATTAGCTTTTGTTGAACAAGCGAATCGATATCGGGTTCAATAGACTATGTTGTTGCAATTCTTAAGGCATTTTCAAGATGTTTGTCAGTGATCTTTGTCCTACTTTTGAATGCTTCATTCTTGAAAATAATTGTTTACAAATATAGGTACTGCCAAAAGCTGAAGCATGATTGTGAAAATTAGGATATTTTTTTCGAGGTAGGTAATCTTTATAAAACTCCAGTAAAGAAACATTTTAAAATTTTCTTTCAGTTGAATGTTACTTTGCAGTTCAATGCATTCTATTCGAAGATTTGAAAGTAATTTACTTATTTCCAGAGAAAATGGGGTAGAAAATATGTTGAAGTACTCTACATTTTTTCGAAAATCTTGAAATCTACTTTCGAACTCTTGAATTAAATCAAAAATTAATGCAGCATATTTTACATATTTTGTGCAACTGACAGGTTTATGCGCAGCCAAGGTACTGAAATGTGCCAAACCTTTTACTTTTATTTGATTGTGCCAAAATTGTAACTTTTCTTTCAAACGCTGTTATTGTTTGGATCATGTTATTAATAAGCTGATTTTTTCCTTGAAGTCTCAAATTTAAATCATTCAGATGCTCTGTTAAGTGTATCAAAAAACTAAATCTAAAAACCAATCTTCGTCTTCAAATTCAGTCACAGGTTTCCCTTTTGTTTCCATAAATATTTTATTTCAATTCTTAAATCGTAAAATCTTTTGAGCATTTTGCCCTTACGGAGCCATCTCATTTCTGTATAATAAATAGCATCTGTAAATGATCTTATGATAGTATCTTATGATAATAAATCTTATGATAGCTGATAAATTTTTCATACATAATTAAAACCTTTTCATCGTCGTTTTTAATGCATCGAATAAATCTACATACTTGGTTGTGTCCTTTAACAACAATACCAAAGCAACCATTTCTTCCGTCACATTTATAATGTTCATCTATTCTTCTGATAAAAATTGCCAATTGTGCCGGATCAGAAGCGTCAGTGCTTTCGTCCATGGCTAACGAATAAAATTAAAAATTTACATATTTGCTTTTTAAGGACTTTTCAACTGAATTCTCCAAGTCTTCAATTCTTGTGGGTATACTTTGGTGTGATAAACTGATTTTAGAAAAATCCAACTTTTTTTCAGGACAAATTATGTTCCATACTTTCTTTTATAAATTCGCTATCAATAAAGGGTTTTGATTTTTTCGCTATTAATTTTGCTACGACATAACTTGCTTTTGCAATGTTATTTATTTTGAGTAGCTGTCTTTTTAAAAAAAAAATGTTCAGACAATGGCCCTTTTCTTCAATTCTGTTACTTTACGGCAAATGCCGAGATATACATCATATTTTGCGGCATGCTTTTGACTATAATGTCGTTTCAAATTGTAGTCTTTAAAAACTGCACAAAGTCCCTACAAATTAAGCAAAGTGCTTTACTATTCTCCTCAATAAAAAAGTATTCCTCCGTCCAGTTTTCATTAGAAACTCTTTTTTTTCATCTTCAATTTTTCTTTTTTATGTTCTGCTTGTTTTTAAATGACATGGAGGCCATCTAAAAAAATTATATATTTTAATTTTATAAGTAAATATCCATAATGAATGTGAATTATTCATATCTTTTTAAGAATTTGATACAAGAATTGGGAACTTAAATACAATGCAATATACTGCATACACATATTGTAATTCATCGAAATTTGTATACATACTTAAAATTTTTAAAAGTAAAATACATCACATGGAATGGTTTTAGGATGTATTTAAATATTTTACAAGTTGTGAACTTTTCGTGAATTGCAAAAGTATAAATTGAACTACATGCTAACTAATTTGTATAGCTAATAATACTATTATTATTACTTATAAACCTGAAATTCTGGTCCCGCAAATGACAAAGACAGTTCTCGCCAAGAATGAAAGAAACAATAGTACTCTCTTACAATGATATAAACCTGTAGTGTCATCTAGCTGCAAAACGAGACGGGAAATAAGAATATTATAATAAGCCTACACGGAGAAAAAGCGGATTCCGTATTGAAAATAAGAGAAATAAACTCGCTCACGCTATTTTTTTCCACGTGACCCGTATTACGAGATGGATTTTGCATCCCGTGTAAATTGCGGGAGTCGTTCGTGGAGGATTTTAATACATCATGACATACCAAGACGTTTTTATTTAAATTTTTATTTTAAAACTAGCTTTTACCCGCTGCTTCGATCGCGTTGATGTCCTTAAATAAGTTTAAACTCAGCATAAATTTTAAAAATACACTTGTGTAAAATTTCAGTAAATACTGCCCTTCTTCAATACATATAGGCCGTGGATATTTTGTATTTATGCGGAGTGTATCGCCGCCAAATCTAGTAAAACTGCTACGTATATTTCCTAATGACTGAAAAATATTTGTGAAAGAAAAGCCAAAATCCGGCCATCCTGAAGGATTTTAAATCATAAATTAAATTAAACAAATAAAAATTAATAAAGGCTTAATTATTAAATGTTACGCTTTCACGCCTTAACCGATCATTATGAAATTTTCAAGAAATATTTTTGTTACATTAGAAAAGGTTTAAAATGTTTGTGTGGTTTAAGCCACGCACCCGCGCGAGTAGACAAACTTTCACATCGTTTAAGTTACCGTTATGAAACTTTCAACATTTAATGTTTATACAACGACAATCATTTTAAGCTATAAAACCTATTATATAGCTTAAGTTTCAACAGATCAGTTACATTTTATAGCCCGTAATCTTCTCTAATATATCAAAAATATTTCTTGAAAATTTCATGATGATCGGTTAAGTAATTAAGGCGTGAAAGCGTAACAACCAAACAAACACATAAACAAACTCACATTAGAATTTATAATATTAGTTAGGATTAATGTCAGCGAATCGATTACATATGAATCAAATTCAAACATTTTTTAATAAAAATGTGTAAATTGAAATACTTTCATGATTTGCGTTTGGGCCGCATTTTAAAGACGTTTGGGCTGCACTTTAGACACCCGTGCCTTATATCATCTTGCGGCCTTTCTAATCCTCAGAATTTATGGGATAAGTACAAGAAGGACATGGTGGAACATATTTTGTGGCGACTGCAGCGAATACATGCACACATGACTTTTAATGAGCACATCTATAACGAAGCACTCATCATAATTGAAAACAAGGTTTTGACAATGGTGGGGAAGAAGCTTCAAGATTTTGGAATGCTTAGTGCACGACGATCAGACGAAAATCACTTTAATGATGAAATTGCTTGAGAATTAGACTACAATTTCATTGCATTGCAGCAACAAGTAGTAGAATTGGTCCCTCAGTTACTCCCAGAGCAAAGTCACGTGTTCCATCAGGTGTTACGTAAAATAGAATCCGGGAATGGTGCACGTTTCTTTCTGGACGCTCCTGGAGGAACCGGGAAAATGTTCTCGCTAAATTTGTTATTAATGTCCGTCAGAAAAGACCAGAAAATAGAGGTTGCTGTGGCTTCTTCTGGTAAAGCTGTTACGCTATTGAACGGCGGCCGTACTGTAAATTCCGTTTTAAAATTGCTGCTGAATCTTGCGCAGGAAGATTCGCCCATCTGAAACTTTAGTAAAAATAGCTCTCGAAGTTGGATGCTACGATAATGTAAGATTTTAGTGTGGGATGAAAGTAAGATGTGTTACAAAAAAGCTATAGAAGGGTTAAATCGAACTCTTCAGGACTTGCGAGACGTACAGATATTATGGGAGGAATGGTAGTTTTATTTGCTGGTGATTTCCGACAAACTCTGCCGGTAATCCAGAGAGGTACACCTACAGATGAAATCAAAGCCTTTCTCAAATCATCAAGTTTATGGGCGAAAGTTGAAAAATTCAGTCTTAAAACAAATATGAGAATGCATTTTCATAATGATGTAGATTCAGGGAATTACGCAGAGACACTATTGAAAATTGGCGATGGATATTTGGAAGCAGATGCTGAAGGTTGTATTTTACTTTCAGAGGAATTTTGTAATTTGGTAGAAAACGATGTGGAGCTTATTGCTAAAGTTTACCCACACTTGCAAGAAAATTTAAATAGGGATCACTGGTTATGTGCAAGCGCAATTCTAGCGCCGACAAATGAAATCGTAAGCAAAATTAACACTGACATTTTGAAATAGGTGCAGGGAGAAATAAAAGATTTCGATTGTATTTATTTGTCAATAAATACAATCGTGGATACGGAACAAAGCACTTCATATCATGCTGAGTTTTTAAATTCACTACAGCTATCAGGTGTACCCTTACATAAACTCTAAGTGAAACTGAAGGTACCGGTTATGCTTATACGAAATATAGATGCACCTCGACTGTGTAATGGAAGGGTGCTTCGGATCACACAATTAGGGCAGAATATAATCGGTGCCACTATTTTAACAGGTGTAGGAAAAGGGGAAAGTGTTATCATACCTCGAATCCCAATAATCCCTACTGACCTACCATTTCACTTTAAAAGAGTGCAGTTTCCAATCCAACTTAATTTTGTTCTTTCTATTAACAAACCCAAGGACAAACATTACAGGTAGCAGGGGTGCATTTGGAAAAAGTCATGCTTTTCCTATGGTCAACTGTATGTTGCCTGTTCGCGTGTATCCAAAGACTGGAATTTATATGTATTAGCGCCGAATGGAAAAGCATATAATATCAGCATATAATACAGAAGCATCCTAGAATAATACTCTTATTCGTGCTTTTCTGAAAAAGAATTATGTTTTTAACGTTTTGTTAAGACTTTAAACTTTTTGAAATCTTGATAATGAAAATTATTTATTTTTGTAGTGAGATATCTTAATAAAGCATGTTTTTCAGTTTTTTAAATTATATTTTGTTTTAGAATTTTTTAGTAACCCCCCCCCCAAAAAAAAGCATAAGATCATAATGTTTGATATATCCAAATTGGATTTTAAAAAGTATGCAGAATAGCGTCTCAGCGACATCAATATGGATTTCTTTTATCTCAATGAAGAAGGACAGTATTTACTGAAATTTCACTCGGAGTATACTTTTAACTTAAAAGATAAGTAATGGTAACTAACATTTTATCCTGATATCCTAGTCAGGCAATAAGAAAAAAAATCATATTATTTTCTTTTCTTTTCAATAGTCTTTGAAACTTATTTAAGGACATCAACGCGAGGGAAGCCGCGGGTAAAAGCCAGTAGCTTCATTAAAAAAAAAAAAAAAAAAAAGAGGTAGCTTTCATGTTCGAACGTGCTAAAACATGGCGGCAAAAAGAAATGGGGAATTAATAAAAACGGTAGTTCGTATACTACACGCTTATCAAAATTTTTCATATGTTATTTAATTTTTTTTATTTATTCGGACTATTATGCACATTGTATTTGTTCATCTACAATATAGGTAATTAAGTATAAATTCTAGTGGGGTTATTTATAATAAATAAGTTATGAATATCGAAATATTAGAACTTCGAACCTATGAAGCATGTACAGTAATGGAATTCTACATCAGATTCTGTGTACTATTTAATACAGCAGTATTTCAAGGAAAAAAATAGAAAAAATAACAGAAATAAAATAACTTAAAATTAGAAAATTATGC
>KK115997.1:404413-423773 GCA_000611955.2 Stegodyphus mimosarum
GACAGAAACTAAAATGCCATTTAAATTCTATACTGAAATGCCTTTCTTCTTTTTCTTTTCCTGCTTATAAAAGCATTAAAAAATCTATGTAAAACGTTTCGATATATTCAAATTTTTTATCTATTATACTAGCTTATATTCACGTGTTATAAAACAACACACTGCGAATATCTCTATAAATCACGTCTGTTGAAACTGACAAGCACTGGATCGACAAATTTGCTGAATTAAAGCGTGAAGATTACCCAAACTTGCACAGGTGCTTTGGACGAGAACAGAATTTATCTGCCTAAGCGTTCGCATTTAATGGGTAGGTGGCGGGGAGGGAGTGAGCAAATGGCGTACAGACTTTGATGAATGCAACAATTCGTGACGAACCGAGCTGAACTGCGGCATAAAGGTGTGAATAATTAACCGCAATTCAGGATTCGTAGAATTCCGCACTAAACGTTTTTGGCGAACTCTAATCTGTTTGGATAATTATTCTTGTGTTGTATGAACTTAATATGCTCCCAAACGGTTAAACATCAAGAGAAAGAAACTTGTCAGGTTATAAATGTTCTAGAACCAGTGGTATGTTAGAAACATTTTAACGGAAGGCTAGCTTTTTATTTCATAAAAAACAAAATATCAAACTTTAGTTAAATGCTTTACTTATTACAGAAGTAGAAAATGTAAATAATTACGCATGAATAAGGAAATGTTTAAAAAGAATTTATAGTTAAAATAATAACCAGAAAATAGCACAGATTGCGTAAATCTTCATTCGTTTAAATAGTTAAATGTCCATCAATAAATTGTTGAAAACAGACGGTTTTTTAGCAGTCCTTTTGATTTTAGATAATCTAAAACGGGATAAACAAGCCCCCCTCAAACGAAATCTGAAAACTTTCCGATTTTATACTACGTCCAAAGGGGCGTTTTCTTCATTTACACACACATACGTTTCGAAAGCCATTTCAAAAGCCTTTGGGCTAAAAATATTTAAAAACAGAATATCTTTGGAATTTCCGATAGACAGTCTCGCGCACTGGTGATAAAAATATTTTATTCCGTACAATGTTGCCACAGCTGGCTTTGAGATAGTTGAGGTTTTTAATTAAAAATTCTTAAAAATTTTACAAAATGTTGCATAGATAATAAAACAAATTCGAAATTCAAAATTTGCTCCTCCAGGTGCTCATGTTCGGGTGGAGGTAGGGATTGCAATACCGGGATACCGAATGCCGGAATTTTGAACCATTTGTACAGTTTTGTAATACCGGTATTCACAAGTTTAAATATCATTTTTTCGGTATTTACTAGAAATTTTTTAAATTATCTCCACTATATGTTCATGGGTCGCCAACATAGCAAAATAGTATACGTTTTTGTTTTTATGTCTCCCTAACGGGCGGAATTAATTAGACTGTGAATACAAATTTGCATCGTACAGTCTACAGAGCCCCCCCCCCCGGGGGTCGACGTAGAGAACTCTGCGAAGCTGCTATCTAGGATCTGTACCTAGGCAGTCTCGGCCACGGGGGTATACAAATTATGAACCTAGTGGTTCTGGGGGCTCCGGAAATGTCACTTATTGGCCGGCCCGGGTTTCTTTATGTCAGAGGAGGGAGGTTCTAGTAGCCTGGGCGTAACTCCCTGGGTATGCTGGGTAATGAAACCCTGCGACGGGCTCGCTCGTGCGACTGGTGGGTAGCAAATGACGACCACACTGTAAAAAATTTTAGTCCAACGTTACACCATTTAATGGTTCAAAATCAAAGATAGTACCAAAACATGGTTCACTTGATTTTACGTTTCACTGATATTTGGTGAAACGATCCAATTAGGTAAACGTTTCACTATTTTTAAGGAATACTTTGCAGCCAATCAAACCGAAGCATTCAGCGCATGCCTGGTCTTCCCGTGATTCCATCTTTAGAAAGTTTAATGGCGGCTGTTTGAATCTGTTAACGGATAGTCGGTTGTGTATTCGATAATTACAAGGTACGTATATTTTTGGTTTGTTTCCTTTTTGATTTATGTATGTATGAAATGTAAGATACAAAATGGTGTTAAAATGCATTCGCAGTAACTTTTTAATGATTTTGTTGGAATGAGTGGCGTTAGTGCTGAAGCCTACTTTCACCATTTGGTTATTACTACTGTATAGAACGTAGCTGAATAGAAGTCTAAAAAGAGATTCCCGAACATTCTTAGTAAAAACATTGTTATAACATAATGTGTAGTTCTGCATATATTACGTAATATGTATTGCTATAAAATTCGTTATAGTCATTCTGTAGAAAATAGAATACTACAATACAAACATAGAATGTTCTGTCAGCATCAGTATTGGAATATAATAGTTCTTACGCTGTTTGTGAACTTGAGAAATAAGAAGCACATAATTCATCTAAAACGTTAAAAAAACTTTTTTGACATGAAAATTTAAGTCTTGTTGTTTAAAACTAAATTTATGGTTTAATTTTTCTCTAGATGAAAATCTTGGTACAGTGTCAATCATCATTGAAAGTGCTAGAAATTTCAGATTATGGTCAGCTTACTGTTATTAACTACGCTTAATATCCAAGTTTTTTTATCTCTGTAAAAATGTGCTGATGATTTCAAAGAGTATGTTGATTATGAAAACTTTCCCTAGGGATCCCAGCAAAATTGAAAGTTATTGATTGACATGATAAAACTGTATTTGGAATATTTTGTTGAAGTAGCAAGTTTTTTTATTGCTTTGTGAAAATTTTTGTTTATTAAATCTTATTGTTTGATTAAAACCATTTTGAAATATTATCTAAACTTTCCTTTTTACGAGAAGAATTTTTTGATAAAGATGCATTGAATTATTGTTATTTAGCCATGTTTTTAAATATTCTGTTCGAAAGCATCCTTATTTGGCCAAACTTGGTATTTAAAAATTTTGTTTTTCAATATTTCATATAATAATATATATTGAACTTGAACAGTTGTGTTTATTATGCATACTGTTATGATTGCTCACCAAGCTACTACAAAAATGCCAACAATTTATAGATTTTGTTCTAGGTACTCATTCAGCTTAGCATCAAACTGCCACAAATGTTGGAATTTAAGAAATTCTGTACATTTTCTCTGCCAAACTGGGAGTAAATTTCTGTTTTACTTATCATTCAAAATGTATCTTAATTTGTGCTTTTACAGATACATTGTTAATTTGTTGAATTTCTCAAGATTAAGAACGATTTTGCCAAACTGGTAATATTTTTTAATAGCCGAAATGACGAAAATAATTACCTCTTAACCCCTCTTATAATCCTGCAAAATCATGTTTTGTAGTTTGAGGTGGAACGTAAATGAATTTTGACTATGGTTTCTGATTTTAAGAAATAACTTTGCATTAAGAATTTAATTAATATCAGGCATTTAAAATAATAGCAAATAAGAGACTTTTTTTTTCTGAAGTAGTTAAGATGTGCTATTGAAATTGTATTTATTTGTGTTTAAATCTGCAAAACGAAGTTTGATTGTTTAAAAATATAATTGATTATTTCTAACCAGTTAGAATATGAGCTAAGTGTTATTTCTTCATATGTCATTTCGTTAGTGGTAAATATGGCAGAATATTAGAGTAATTGACATTGTTTATTTTTTATTTGATATCAATAATTCATAGATGCATTAACTTCTTTTATAATTGGAGAGCATAACACAAAGATTTAATTTAAGTACTATTTTTTTAACTGTGCAGTATAATTTATTGTTAAGGGTAACAAATATTGCCAAATACGGTTAACGTCATTTAGAAAGCATTACATTAGTGTATGTGAGAAAAGAGCCTGTTATATAGGAAATAAATGAAGATAATTGTGCAAAACTGATGCTGTGGAATTTCCTTGAATATTTTTGCAAGTTGATTTTTGGTTTATATAATCTAAACCTTATTTTTTATTTGAATAATTTAAACTTTTTGCTTAATTTTACTTGTGAAGTCATCCAAAATAACATTTTGTTTCGAAGACATCCATTTTTTTTAATTCAAATAATATGCAGAGGACTATTTGTACTTTACCTTTTTTGTAATTATTTTAGGTAACTTTTAAGTGCTTATACATGAATACAATAAAAACGTTTGATAAATTTAAATTAAATGTATATTTTATAGTTATTTTGATGTAAATATTAATATTCTTTCAAGATGACAGTAATAAAGGTAAAGTAAATTTTCAGTTTAAATTCTCAGAGTATAAGTCTCTGATTTGTATCAGTAACTGTACATGTAATTGCTCCAGTTTTCTTTTTAATTATTTCAAATTGCTGAAATATTCAAAATATTCAGTTTTTAAGCTGTTATATTTTCAAAATATATTACTACAAAAAGTTGTGTTTCTGAAAATTTCCACTTTCTTAGCTAACAGTGCTTTTTGCAATCATATCATTGTATCAAGGGATCCCAATCGCCTCCAGGCGGGCAAGTGGCCCCAAGGTGGGCATGGAAATTTTATAGGGAGTCGATGAAGATCTGGACATTGACAGCCGAATTTGCAGTGGCAATTAATCAGCATAGTCAAGATTCCTATTGATTCCAGAAGTGCAGGTACGTATATGCTTTATTTCAGATTTTAAATGTCATACAAGAATAATATCCCAAAATAAAAGTTGTTACCAAACCAACATTGCCTTTTCCCTCTTCTAACCTAGTATAAGTAGATTTGAGTCAAGTCAGCAATTTACTATGGGAAGAAAGAAACAGGTTGAATATTTGTAATGGAAGTGATTTGAGAATTGAGCAATTTTATGCCAAATGCTAAAAGAATTACATGAATGCACAGATCACATTAATTATTCATACTTCTGTGTAATTAAAATTGAAGTTTTGTGCAGTTAAAATCCGTTATTTTGTTTCTGGCAACTTGTTTATATTTGTAAAATTAAAAATAAAGATTTAAAAAAAATAAATCCAATAAACCATTTTTTTTAAATTTTTGTTCAAAATTTTAGTTTGCTGTTATTTATTTGCAATTATTTGTATTTTGATTATGCTGCATTACAGAGAAAAATGTAAGGGGTTCGATGAAGAAAACGTTTTTCTAAAGTTCTTTTAAAAGGGGTTTATGTAAGAAAAAACTTGAGAACCCGTGCTTTACATAAGAAAAATTTTCCAAAATCTAGCTTCTCTATTTTTACCTTTACTAACTTGTATTATTCTTATTTTTAAATGTAATGTCATATATTACATATAATTTTCAAAAACCTTTTGGTATTTTCTGATTATTCATCCCCATTAAAAAGTCACAAATTGATTGCTGACTGGAGAGAGATATTTGTTTGGATATCCTTATTTCTAGTTCAAAAATGCTGCTTTCATAATTTCTTTTCTTTTTCCATATAAGACATGCAGTCTTTTTGGGTTTTTTCCACTCTTCTTTTCACGTACACAGCGATCTGCTTTCACTGAAGGAAGCAGCAGAGAATTCCAGAAACTTAGCATTTTGAACAACCATGGCATCAAAATCATAAAATGACACACATGAGACAAAAAAAAAAAGGCACATGATGCCTTTAAACAAGTCTTATTGCACTGTATGTGTGTAGGAAGTTAAGTCTGAGATTTCGCCGATGAAAACTGCAATATGCTATTCACCGCTATACTGAAACACAGAAATTCCCATAGAAGGGATCATAATCTGCCGTCGTACTGGTGAAATGTCTGGAAAGCCATTTGGGGTTGCTATGGGCACAACTAAATTGCCACATAAATATATTTGGGTAATATTGGTAGGTTTATAATAGTAAAATAAACACTTGGTGCTGGTATAATAATGTAATCCAGCTAATTTTCTTAATGTTTTGTATTTTTTTAATGCTTAATGTTTTATAATTGTTATAATTGTGTATTTTTTACTAAATATACCTTTAGATGTGTAGGCATATTAATATACATTATATATTAGATTTTTTTAAATACCGGTGGAATGTATGCTCTACCAGCAGCAACACATTTCAACATAAATATTTTTTTGGCGGCATGATGCAATGCCTCATCAGTACATTTTTGTGTTTCTTTGCTGGGTTCGGGGATAGTCTTAATACCTCCTTTTTTAAAAAATAAAATCCTCAATATCTCAAAGTATTGATGTTCGGCCAGCCATATATTTGATATTTAGCCCTGGTATTTGACAAAAATTGTTTTTAATGCATGTTCCTTTTTTATTGTGTTTTTGTTTCTTCTATACTTTTCATTAGAAACTAAAAGTGAAACTAAAAGTAAACTAGCATTTTACTACCATTAATGATATGGTTGATACTGTTTAACACTGGCATTTCGACCATTCCATGCAAACGCACTGCCTGCATGTTTGGCTTCATCCATGAATCATGAACGCAACATGAATGCAACCCAATGTACATACCCTAGTCAGATAGCAATCGATTGGCTTGCTGCACCCAAATAAACCAATCAAAATGAATATTTAAGTTTTTATTAATTAAATTTAATATATTATGGATGCTTTATGTTTAGTATATATTGCAATGATAGTATATATTTGTTGTAACTTATATACTAAAACACAGAAACATCAGTCAGTATAACCTAGTAATACATCAGTCATGATATGAGGGTGAGAATTATGAAAGAAAAAATAAATATAAAATTAATAGTTTAGATAATGCATGATGTTATGTAGCTGTGTATTAACGCTTCTTTTTTTAGGTTCCCAATGATGTTGAAATAGAGCTACAAACAGTATCTAAAAGATGTTGTCTTCCTTCAGTCACTGGTTGTGAAGGCCTGACCCTGTACTCCCCAAGACTACCTCGACATCCATGCAAGATCAGAATGTGTTGTGACTTATCTCAATTGTCTAAGAGCAACATTAGAACAAGCTTATGAAATTCATCCTGGCAAAAGAGTGCAGTCACCAAATGGTGCGTTATGAGGTACACTGTCGCTGAGCTTGATATAATGTGCTTCTCAGACCACTGTGCCCACAAATTACCACCCGTTGCATTTCCGATACAACCAACAGTGTGAAAAATCACTGATCTAATGTTGAGTACCATGCATTCTTTGCGTCTCTCTTCTAATGATTATGAACTGCAAGAACTGTTTAAGTATATGAGACTACCATTAAATTGTTAAATAAAAAATTCTAAATTTGGGTTTCATGATATTGTTAAATATCCTATTGAAATTTTCACAAATGTATTAAAATGACTACTACATACACTTGTGTTTTCTGAGATTTATTGGTTTAAATACTCCAGGATATGAAACTGCAAAATGCTTTTTGTCAATATTATAAGTAATGGTAAATATCCCCCCATGCATGCTTTACAAGTACATTTATCTTATTTATTTCATACAATTAAAGTTTTCAAGTTAGAAGAATGTTATTGATGTATGTCCTGTTTCTATATAAGCATAATAATGTATGCTAATTATTCAGAAGTACTTGTTATTAAATTCTGAAAAATAATGATTAAAATATTTATAAAATATACGTAATCATTCGACAGGTTTTATGAGTAGTTTCATTTTAAATTTCTTAAACAGAATATAAGTGATATAATTTATTAAATTATGCTTACATGTATGTCTGTGCAAAATTCAGCATAAAATATTTCTTAATGAATTACTTTTCTTACGTAGCAGTTGCAGAAAATTTGTCTATGTGGATTTAAATGTGTTCTTCATTAAAGCTTTGCCATCTTAAGTTATGTTTTTCCTCTGACTTATTTTACATGAAATGTTTACGTTTCTATATAACATGCTACCAAGAGATATGTTTAATCTGCAGAAAAATGGAATTTACTTTTGAATTTATTGAACAATATTAATAGCTTTGGAAAATTTTCTTTATTGTATAGGTACATAAGTATTATAATTTATCATGCTTCATAATATATTTTAACATATTGTAAATAAAAAATTACCATAAAGTAAAACTTGTTTTTGTGTGAGGAGGGGACATGGGAAACCTTACAGATTCTAGCAAACACTTCTGGTCTCCAAATTTTAAAGGTAAGTGTCATGGCATGTGAATGAAAATAAGAATTATGCATGGAATAATTTTTCTTTATATAGTATAATAGTAATTAGTTGAATAGCTGTTAATTACACATTACACACAATGTATAATATCAATTTTGTTATGAGAAAGCAATTTCTGTTGTAAATTTAAATACTAGAGACCTTGAATCTCAAAGCTAATGCAATTTAATTTACAAGTGAAGGCATATCAAACATGAATTTTTAAAATTCAGCTCTTGCAATGAGCAGTTACATTTTAACTTATTCCTATTGGTGTGTAAGGCATTTAATTTTGTAAAAATATATTTTTATATACATGCTAATATATTGCAAATGTGTATTTTAATGATATATATTTTATACTTTCATTCTCTCAAAACTGAATCAATCTTATGCAAGTAAATCTGCTGTTCTAGCCAAATTTTCAATAATTATTGCTATAGATATGCCGATTTGCTTAAGCAATTTCTAAATATCTTAGCCACAGCAGTAATGAATTAAAAAAAGTACCAGGAGAAGGGTGCCATAGCAGTAATTGAATAAAAAAATACCAGAAAAATGGATAATAGAAAATTTTATGACTGAACTCTCAAATAACTTCCTATAATTTACAGTTAAAGGTAAACATAATTATAATTAAGGGTTTAAGGTATTTTAAATCCATATTGTAATATAGCCCATTTAATGCATTTCTAATTTATGGTTCAACATTCCCCATTCTTGCTTTAACATACTGCCAATTCTTGGTTAAACCTATTAACAAATAATGGTTCAACCTATTACCAAATAATGGTTCAACCTATTGCCAAATAATGGTTCAACCTATTACCAAATAAAGGTTCAGCCAAAGCACCAAATAATGGTTCAGTGTTTTACCATCTTTTGGTTGCAACTTTTTCAGCACCATAGTTTGGTGAAACTTTGAACCAAATTTTTAACAGTGCAGTAACGCCCCAAATTGGGTGCTTTGCGCCGATCTCTCCAAGGATCTGCGAAAGGGGTTGAACCCCGACCCCGATTCTGCGGGGGGAAGGACTTCTAGTGCGATTAAGTTCGCGGAACAGGAAATGCCAGTAATATGTTATATGTTACTGTCTACAGAAGTGATACAATATGTGAATCATCCAAGGAGGCGGGCGAAAACTGTCTTGTCCTATTACAGCTCATACTGCACACGCGCAGGATTCGTAGTCTGATATTCGTTTCTGCGAAAACAAGGTTGTAGTTGTGAAGAAAGTGCGTAATATTCCGAAAAATATCGATATTTTTTAAATTGGTGAGTTCGTTATTCACATTGCTATTTGCATATCACACTTTAGGGTTTAAAATATTTTTCAGATTTATTATATACTCATAATTAATAAACCCATAATAATGAATAAGAATAACTTTAAAGAATATAAAAAGGTCTGTTGATAAAACTTCGGTTTGGTTTCATTATTTATATGATGAAAAGAATATTGTGGCACAATGTAAAAAATGTTCAAGAGTTAATAAAGTGAATGGAGGAACTACAAGCGGACTCCATTCACATTTAAAAACGAAACATGGTACAAATTTGTTAAAGAGGAAAGAATCTAATTGCGATGAAGATACAAATTTAAGCACAGTTTCTAAGCCCAAGCCATCAGGGATTTTAGGTTATTTAAATAAAAAAGATAATTTGGATGAAATTATAAATAAAATGGCGGCATTAGGAGGTTTGCCATTTCGAGTGTTTAGCACTTCTTCTAAATTAAAAAAATTATTATCCGCCAAAGGTTTTAAAAATCTACCAACATCGATTAACACTATAAGAGGAACTGTTATAAAACTACAGTAACGGTGTTCGAAATTCTTTGAAATACGAGTTAATACAATTAAAAGTAAATGGTGAAAAATTTAGTCTTACGATTGATGAATGGACAAGTGTAAGAAATAGACGCTATTTAAATACAAATATTCATTCAGAAAAAAAAAATTGGAGTATGGAACTTATACATGTCTCGGGAAGTATGCCAGCCGAAAAATGTGTGGAAGTGCTTAAATCTAAGTTAAGACAACATGGATTATTCCTGAAAGAAGATATTGTATCTATCCATAAGGAGTGGTAGAGCAACGGTTTTGAAAAAAGTTGGAAACTTGATTGGTGCAAATCAGCAATTGTATTGGGCTCATGAAATTCAATTATTAGTAATAGATGTATTATACCAAAAAAAAAAAATAAAGAAAGGAAGAACCCAAATAAGTGGATACAGAAACTTCTGATTCCGAGTTTGAAGAGAGTGAGAGTGATACTGACAATAAGATAATGACAATGTAACTATTGAAGAAGATGTTGCTAATGAGGATGAAATATTAACTCATCAAGAATTGCTTCCTATAATGAATAAAGTTCGAAAAATTGTTACGATATTTAAATGTTCCTTTACGAAACTAACGGAAAAAACAGAATATATGTTAATATTAGATTCTAAAACATGATGGAACAGCTTACGCCTAATGAAGGAATGATTTTTGAAACTGAAAAAATCCAATCCAAGAAGCAATAATCGACTTAAACCAGCAAATTAATTATTCCGCCGAACTGGCTGTGGAGGCATTATGTCGGGGAGATTCTAATTTATTAACAGCTAATTGCAACAATCAATTTCATGTTGCAGTCACTGAAAGAACAGCACACATCACTGTCTGAAGAATTATATATTGCATTGAAAAATCGCACAGAAGAAAAGCATACCGAAATAGAAAATGTCTTACGGTATTTACATAATTATAATGGTTTTAAAAATGAAAATGAAAAAGAAGAAAAGAGACTAACCAAATCAAATTTGATCCATTTTATAGTAAGTATTCTTAAAATATTTTACCTATAAACCTATCCACATTGAGAAGAATTCAGTACAGTTATCGAAGATCACGATGACACTAATGTCGATAGTGAAAAGGAATTGTCTCTTGAACAAAAATTAGAATTAGCGATAACTAAAAAAGTTTCAACAAACCAAAATAAAATACAGAAGTCAGTTATATCGAAAACCATTCGACGAGAAATCGATTTATTTGAAGATAGAGATTTAGAGGTAAGTACTTGGAAAACGTATATTGCACGTTGCTAACAGTACCACCAACTAGCGCAGATACTGAAAGAGCGTTTTCGACAGCTGGTAATTTTTGCACAATTACGTTCCGGGCTTAATGACAGTACAACTGATGCATTGTTTTTTAAGATCCCATTTCAAAAATTTGCAATAGAACCAGAGATTGAATTGTGATATTTACACTTTTTTGTGATTTATATACATAAGATGTTCCTTGTTTCTTTCTTTTTTTTTCTTTTTTTTTGTGATTCTTTATATACTGTTATAAGTTACAAATGATTTTTTGTGATATTCTCTAATGAAACTGGCAAATAAAACAAAGAAACACCCGTGCTTTCTTTCTTTTTCTAAAATTAATACTACCGGTATTAAAACCAGCATTCCAGTATTAAGATCTAAAAAGTACTGAATACCGGTATTGAAACTTTTGGTCCGAAAGTGCAATCCCTAGGTGGAGGATTACCTTATCCAAAATTTGATGGCTTTAGGTACCGTCGTTTCTTCCCAATACGAGAAATATACATACTCAAATTCATGTAGATTCTCCATTATTAAATTTCTTTAAATACACTCACTTGCAAAAGTTAAGCACGGAGAGGAAAATGCTAATTTCCGGAAGTCAATCAGAACTGAAGAGGATGCAATTCGATGCAATCTCCAGTATGTCACTATCTGATAACTTAAAAAAAATTAATATTGTTTTTATTTCTGTATATAATTATTGATTTTGTTTTATGCATAAATGTATATGCTACATTCCTGCCGAATTTTGTGTCAATCAAAGCAGTATTTGTTGATTTTTTTACATTTTACATCTTCGTGCTTAACTTTTGGAAGTGAGTGTATAATACAGGGCAATAATATTTGGTAGCAACAATCTGAAAAGTCATTCAGCTATTTATACTGATTCAACGCAAAATACCGTTTCGAGACTAATAGCCCTTCTGAGCTAACGCTCCTTTGGCTAATAATATAAATAATAAGATGTATGTAGGTATTTCTACAGCAGTTTAACTAGAAAACTGCAGAAGTTTCTTTATGAACTGTTCATAATGGTTAATGCAAAAGTACAATTATGAACTGCTCGTAACGTTTCTGGAAATTGTTGTCAGAGGCTCTGCCCTTAATTTTCATATTCGGATGGCATCTCTCATTGGAAAAGTAAATGTAAAATCCAATGTAAAATTTTAAATTAAAAAAAAAACAACTTATTTTTTGTAGATTTTTTTTAGGGAATTTTTTTTTTCCTTTGCATGGTTGTTACTGTTCCTGAAGAAGAAATACTTGTGTCTGATCACTCTCAAAATAGAAGGAGCTATTTAAATCCACGTCACAGTACTGCTGCTTTTTTGCCTAATTTTATTTTTCTGCCTGAAATCGAAACCAAATTGTTTAATGACTTACACCTTCCTAAGCGACATTTCTCTGTCACTTGGAGGTTTTTAAAAAACAGTATTGTATTATGGTTTTTTCATATTAACCGAATTGTTGATCACCATATGCGACGCATTTACCATGTTTTTATATACAAAAGGGCGGGACTTCGGGAAATCGCTAACAATATACGAATGATAACATTAACCGCGAACACCACAAGTGTCATTTACTGTATTTCCTTAAGTGTTTTATACTGTTGTATTTATTCAATGTTCTGATGTTGAAAGATAAATACAAGTAACTAATTCTTCCAACAGTCTAAAAAGTTTCGATTAGTGTTTAAATAAAACCAGTGGTCTTTAGAATTTCTCGACTCATAGAACTCTTAGTATTGTAAGGCTTTTCTGGGAAACGCCATCAACACCTTTACAAAAATACACGTTAAAATAAAATTTGGAGTAGATCAATATGTTACAGGAATTTTGTGCAAAGACAATTAAAGAAATATAGTTTAATTTTTATTAAAAATAAAACGCTTAAAATAAAATGAATGTAATGTACTCACTGATAGCATTACCTCGTGCTCGAGATGTCACCTACCCTTGAATTATACTTAGTACTAGGAATGAACATTTCTGTATTGTATTCTTTTTACAAAAACTGTTTAGTTCTATTGATGCTATCTGAAGTTGCATTTCATATTCTGAATTTAATTTGTTTCTATATTTTGTTTTTATTCCTACATGAGTTGAGAGGAAGATTAGGTTGTTAAGCACGGCATTAAAATGTTTATTTTTATAGTTTACAGTTATTTATGTAAGAAACTTTTGGATATTCTGCATGAATCTACAACGAAAAATTTACAGACGCTGCTCATGCACATTTTAGACGATTTTGTTTTGCTATAAAAAAGTCTGCTTGGAAATTCTTTTTTTTTAACTGCAACTATATTTTTGAAGGTATAAATAATCGTCTGTTATTTGACAGTTTTGATTTTATGCAAAATGGCGCTTTTAAAGAAGCGGTGGATCGAAGGCTAGGTTTGTGCTCTTTCCGAAGAAAATAATTCGTATCTAGCTATGAAAAAACGTTCTGAAAGCAGTGGGTTTTCGATATTCAAAGCTACAATAGGTAATATTGTCAACAAGAAAGGAAAAGACATAAAAGCTTGACTTCATATGGAAAATAAGGAATGTTTAAAATATTGAGAGGTAAGATATTTAATATTAAAAGAAAATCAGCCAAGTCAAAGGAGAGTTGCAAAATCCTTAAAAGACTTAGTGTCAACAGTGAACAAAGTGGTTAATGCTGATTTGAATCTTAAAAAAGCGATGAAACATAATGTGCATTGTCTATATCCATGACGCAGCGCTGAACTCAGAACGGGCTGCAGAATTATGTGAAACATATATCCGAAAATAAATGGGAAAGTTTAGTCACAGGACCTTGGTTATATTTTAATGACTGCAATAAAACGAGATCCATTTATTATCATCAAAGAGGAGGAAATCTAAGAATCTAAAGAAACTTTTCCAAAGGGAGTGTTGCTGGTTTTTGATATAACGGCAAATCAAAAATAAAGAGAGTGGAGGAATATGTTAAGATCAACACCACATAATATCAGGAACATATTTTTTATACCCAATTTTCAAATATGAAATACCTACTCTTCAGACACACAGCCATCAATCAACAGAGCTGCATCAAGACAAAGTAAGTAACCACACGTGAAAATCCATTGTTAATTTCCTTGAAAAAATGAAACAAGAAATGGGTATTAACGCTATACCCTACATTCGTATCCCTACTAAATCTCTTGACACATGGAATTTTGCACTTTTGGACTTTTAACAAGAGGACTGACCAAACTTCGACCAACAACCCTCCTTCGACTTTGGAAAGCTGTTCAAGAGGAATGGCAAAAAATGCCTTTTCCGATAATACATCAGGCTTTATTGTCTTGAAAATCACGGTATAGAAAGATAGGGAAGAGTAAGGGTTATCAAATAGGACACTTAAAACGCAAAACGTTTAAGTAAAATATTTCCGCAAACACAATGAAGCTCATCTAAAAATGTTGGAACAGACTTTGTAGAAGCTAACGTCGATAAGACGTTCTCTTTTGTTCATTTTGTCGATAAGACGTTTAATCCAGTTGTACACTGCGCATGAAAACAATAATAATAATAAAAACATCCGAAAAGTTTCAGATTTTAAGTTACGTGCAAAGGGGCGTTTTATTAACATTTTGTGTGATACTTTTATTTATTATATATCATGTTCTTCGCACTGAAACCATAAAATTCAGTTGAAGAGCAATATCTCAAAGTAATTTTCAAATGAGCTTATCTTTAGAATTTCCGATACACAGTCTCGCGCGATGGGCATACTTTTTTTTTTCTGTGCAATTTGCCATTGCTCGCTTTGAAATCCTTGAGTTTGTTAATCAAAAATGATTTGCAGAAATTTTACAAAATATGAAATCGATAAAAAAGTAAATTTCAAATTTGGGCTTCCAGATGCCCATATTCGCAGGAGGATTACGTTATTCAAAATTTGATGGCTACAGGTACCGTTGCTTTATCACAATGCGAGAAACATACATACATTTATGAAGATTCTTCATTATTTAATTTCTTTAAATATAATACAGGGCGATAATATTTGGTGGCAACAATTTGAAAAGAGAAACAACATTTTAATGAATCGACGCAAAATGCGAAAACAAAATTAATAGTCCTTCTGGGCAAATTGCTCAAATGAACTTAAAAAAAAATAAATAAAATAAAAATTAAAAAAAAATTTAAAAAAATAAAAAATGGAACAGCTCTTTATATTTCCCATTCTACTAACTAGGCCAGGTAACGAAATTCAAATTACATTTTTTCATGACTCTAAAGCGTGACTTAGGATATGTATTAGATTTATATATAGCATTATTCTAATATAGGTATTTTGACATAAAGTATAGGTATTTAGGCTTTTTCTGAAATGATATGCCAATTGTTTTCTATATTTCGATTCTACGACTCAAATTACGCCAAACAGGCAAGTTTCGTAAAAATCAGATGACTAGTTTTTGAAAGATTAGCTATCAAAATTTTAGCTGCTCAATATTAATTGAAATTGGTATATATTTTTAAGATCTCTTTTTTCTTTTTTTTTTCTATCAAACTTACTTGAGTACTTCTCCAGAATTCGAAATTTAGGCTTAACCCAAATATAATTCGCCCATTTTTTGTGATCTAATTTTAAAATTTGTATTTTTAAATATTTTTTTAGAAATGTTTGGAAAAACGTTTTGCCTTATATTGCACATAGTTTTTAACATCATCTTAAAGTAGATGCATTTCTAGGCACACCTAAAAAATTAGAGTATTTTCTTCAAAAATTTTTAAGATATACGTGAATTTACATGTTGGCGTGTTGTGAAATTTGACATATTCGTTTCAAGCGACACTAGCGCCAAATGTGGTTAACGCACTTTGTTAAAATTTTTAGAAAGTAATGACCGTGACCTTTTTTTCGCTCGAATACAATGAAAAAAAAAAGGAAAGGAAAATAGGTTGCTATAAATTAAGAAGTTCGCTAAAGGAGTTATTCTTGGTGCAAACAGAAAAAATGAGCCAAGATAAATTTCTAAATTTCTCTGTAAATTTCCCACCAAATTTTACAAAATTTATTATTTAGTCATTAGAAATATTGAGGGCTAATATTTTAAAAACTAGTCTTGCGATTTTTACAAAACGTTTCAGTTTGTCGTAATTTGAGTCGTAAAATCGAAATATTGAAAAAAATTGGCATGTCAATTCACAAAAAGTCCGATTTTGAGTCAAAATACCTAATTATCAAAATATCTACATAATTTTTAACACTGTCGTCTAAAACGTTTACGTCTAAATTCATTTCCTATTAGATTAAAACGTCTAATTATATCCGACGTTTCCTATTCCTAAAAACGTCTAAATTCATTTCCTATTAGATAACTGTTTAGTTTTGCAAGCAAGTCACGTTATTTTTTTTTATATATGATGACCATGAACTAATCTATAACTAAATGTATCTTTTTTAGTTAATAAACGCTAGTCAACTACAGTCAGTGTTTTATTTATTTATTTTTTTTTTTAAATTTTATTTTGATTCGCGGAACCCTGGATGTGGTTTCGCTGACCCCGAGGTTTTGCGGAGCACAGTTTGAAGACTACTGTATTACGCCAAACCAAACTCGACAAAGGTAAGGCATTCATTTTTCGGTTCTTTGCCTTAAGGAATTGGTTGAATATTTTAAAGTATTGATAAGAAAGTCTTTTTTTTTTAAAGTGGACCTAGTACCGGATCATAAAAAGCAAACCACGCAGTTAATATTTTTATCACGAATGAAATAAGTTTGCAATTATCTAGAAATAAATATCCTTTGGGAAAAAAAATTCTTCAGCATTCAGCAAGAAAGATTTTATTTGATACGAGTAAGGTTTATTTTTATCATTTCTCTTTTGTTTATGAACTGATGTTGCGAAATACGTTGCTGCAAACATAGCAAAATTTTTGCAGATATCGTCATTAAAAAAAAATTATGAATAATCACTCAGCAATTTCTTTCCTTTTATATTTTGCGAGCGTTTTGCTTGTTGCCATATCAAAAAGACTGAAATTTACTATCAAAATAACATATTCCGTATGCTGATTCGTAGAGGTCACAGTTAACTCATACAGTGGCTTCACACTGTTCAGTTATTTTTGCATTGAATTATTTAAGTACACTAAAATACAAAGTTGCATTCATAGGCCTGTTACTCACTCAGGATTAATTTCCGAGACTGAGCATTTCCAATTCAAAAACTGTTACATTTTGACTCCTGTGCACCAGGGACTTTCCCCCAGCAATCGTTTATTGTACTCGCCCGGATTTATACCTTGGTAGTCTCGACACCGAGGGATAAAATAACAGACCCTGTTCCTGGTCCCGGAAGGGGCAGTCAATACTGTTCTAGAACGTAGATGGCTTCAGCCCTCCGAGTAGGTCAGTCCTTCGACTCCTCCCTCCTCAGCCTGCGTACTACGTTAAGCCTTGTTGAGATGGGGAGTACCTAATAGGCGAACCTTATTGTACGACCTTGAATGGATGCGGTAAAAGTAACCTCATAACTAGTTATTATACCAGGGGTTCTCAAGTGGGGGTCATTTTCTGGTGGGGGAGCAATTTTATATTTTCAGGGGGTAATGCGGTCATATTTTTATTTAATTGTTAGGTTTTTAGTTTATGATATAGGGTATTTCTCCCGCCTTCTTAGCATGCCTTCGTGGTGTAATGGCAACACACTCGGCGCGTATTCGAGACGTCCGTGGTTCGAGTCCCGGCGAGGGTACTGCTGATTTTTCATGTCTCTTGCTTCCAAATAAAACCTAATAAATGTCTCTACAGTGGCGCCCGCACTAAAAGGTGGGGAATTATGATTCTTCACCACCAGGATTTGGTGACTGGGTCCCTTAATCCTCAGTCGCCCTTTAAAAGGGGGAGTATATATGATATTTCTCCCGCCTTCTTAGCATGCCTTCGTGGTGTAGCGGTTAGTAGGCTCGGCGCGTATTCGAGACGTCCGTATTTCGAGTGTCGGCGAGGGCATTGCTCATTTTTCATGTCTCCTGCTTCCAAATAAAACCTAATGTCTCTACAGTGTATATAAAAACAACTTATATTCAAATTTTGGTATTTATCAGTATTTTCTTTTTTTATTTTTGATTAATTTATAAAACAATTTAAAAAAAATAATCTAGATCTGAATGAATGTATATCTATTTTTTGAGTTTTGAAAAGGAGAGGAAGGGGGACGATCTTCTAGCAATAGTAAAAGGGGTGCCTAGAACAAAACAAGTTGAAAATCACTGCTTTATACATTGTCTTTTAAGACCATTTAGTTTCAACAGAACCCGTTGTCTAATATTAATTCATATTGAGGTTTAACATACATAAACGTAGTTGTTACAATTGATCGAATAAACATTAAAAAAAATAATAAACAGATGCAACATGTCTGTAAGTTTTTAAGACTAAACGCCTAAAAATCGGGGTAAGAAGAAGTCGAAGAAAACATTATTTAAGTTTTTAGCCTTCGATATTTATTTTAAAAAATGTGTTTAACACTTTCAAGGCATTTTCATACAGCTGCTGAATTTCTTTGTACAACTCATTTTCTAGAATATAATCTTAAATCTCTGTTTTCTGAACTTCTTCAATGTTATCAAAATAATAACCTTTGAAATGAGACTTCACCGTAAGAAAGAGAAAGTAGCATACAGGTGCCAAATCTGGTGAATAAGGAGGTGGTTGAGAAATGCATGAAATTTAGTTCTTTTCGTTATCATAAATGGTAACCAAATTTCAGATTGACAGAGAATTATTGCCAAGTCTAAAATAACAATTGAGTTTTAAGAAAGGTGTAAAAGACCCTTTAGTTAAAAATTAAACAACAGAAGGCACACCTGGTGCTTGCAACTCAGCCAAAACTTATGACGAGATAACTTAGAATAACAGTAAGGTCAAATTTAAAATAAGATAGTAGTCAAAGAGTACGCATTTCAAATTAACGTGAAGTTGATTCACAACCTAACCGGAGTAGATATTGAATATTGGCAACTATAATGCAAGGGCGAAGATTACATTTCTTACCTAAGCTAGCAGCAATTTAGTAAAGTGGCCTCGATAGGCAGAACACGCTCTGTCTTCAATATAAAAAACTCCTGTTTAAATACAAGCGAGCTAATTTGCATTCTGGCATGGAAACGGAAAAAAGAACTGGCGTTAAAGATCTAAATCATTTTAATTAGTTAATTAACGTATATAAAAGTTACAAATGTAACATTTTCTTTTCCAGAATCCACTTGACGAGAATGGAATTGT
>KK115997.1:423869-449770 GCA_000611955.2 Stegodyphus mimosarum
GAACTGATTATACTATTGAAGATTTTCAAGCCTAAGTCCGTCGTCCATTACGTCTCTATAAAATATGTTCACTGACTGCTTCTCAGGAACAAAGTTTTCGCGAATTACTTTGCGTTCTAAAAAGGGTCACCAACACAATTTTTATTCGAAATACTGAAACTGAAATTTTAGTGCCCTTGGTGTATCTTCTCATACACAAGCAGATACTGTCAAAGCAGATTTTTCTTTTACGAAGATCTTCAACTATTATTTAGGGAACAATGTCTGTGATGATGTTAAGCTAACTAGCTGTCATTCTAAGAGACAACTGATGATTTTCCAGGAACAATTATGAAACTTTTCCAAAGTTCTTACCCGTTCTAGACCACAAAATGCGACTATTCTAGGGTTCTTCGCGTCCTAGTATGGATAATTTTGTTGGCATTAAAACGATCTACTGTTTATACAGTGGATGGTGTTAATGCTTGATCCTGACATGCTTCACACAACACTTAAATATCCCCGTTGATTTTTTTACCTGAAAATCCATCCAACGAGAGATAAAGTCGCTGAACACTGTATCAGGACTTCTGTAGATTCTAGTTGATTTCGAAAACATCACTATAGTCCTGAGTATGAGCAGGGAGCTTACTGAAAGCTATGTTCGTGCGTGTGTAGAAGATACAACAAAGATAAAGAGACGGCATATTACCCTTTATTTGCGTATCGATTTTACATACGTTGCTGTACTTCGGGATACAAAGACCAACCACTTGTGGTCTGAACGTAAAAGAATATAAGACTAATAACTAGTTAGAATTTAAATAAGAGCTAACTTTTAAATAGCTTACTAGCACTAAGACTGGCCTTTTAAATTACTACGTTTGTAGTACGCAAACTGCGGAAAACTACAACACGTCTTTAACTTTCAAGAGGGTTAACCTCTGGCCTTAAAGGCGGACAGTAACTAACGGCGAGTTCGCATAAAGACTCGTAGCAAGAGGGTTTTCTCTCCTTCCTCCTCTTGGCAAAAAGCTACAATTTAAATACTTAAGCGATAGCAAGTACAATTTGCATAAACATATTCACGCGTTAATTCTGGACGGAAGTGGAAAATAAGAGTTGATAATAAAGTTTTAAAATAAAATAAACGTTAGTTAAACTTAGATCCTTACAACTGGTAGTTTGATTTCGGTCGCAGGGTCTGGCTGCATAATTGGTTTTGATGAATTTTTCCAAGTTCAGTAGGGTCAAAACTTTCTCTTTCCGATGCTTGAGATAGTGATGTCATCGCATCACAGATGTCAATCAAAATCAGTTCGTTCTTTGTCTGGGGAAAGAGAACCACATGCAATTTTTAGAACAGAACCACATCCACAACGCATACGTACTGCACTAATGAACAGAGTTTTGCAATTCTAGGACTTCTACATCACAACGGTGGTTCATGTTGCTCAAGAAAAGCAAACCTTGTAGCTCAGTTGCAGTATCTTTCTCTTTTAGCTACGTCTCAAGCAAAGACTGGCTTATGAGCAAGACACGATCTTAGTAATAAGCCAGACGACACAGGATTTAGAATGCCCTTTTGTTTGGTTAAACTATTTATCAAAAATGCGTATACTTCGCGCTCACAATAACACCAACTACTTGCTGTGGGAACTTAAGAATAATTTAACAATAAATGGTAAAAAGCAGTGCTGGACTATTTAAGACTAACAGGCTGACTCATGAACGTACACCAGCGACAGACTAGAAGTAAACGACCAGAAGTATCAGTAACTAATATTAACAGCAGCACCGTCCACTATACTAGCGAAATCACGCTCTGACTAAATTTTTCGCCCATTTAAATACTATTTTTATCTTTAGCCTTATTTAGCAGCCTGGCGAGGATATGCGAGGATAGTTGAGGAGTTCAAAAAAGGTAATAAAAATTAGAATAACTGGTTATTCAAACTAAGGGAAACCCTACATCATAACCTCGATTTTCGCAGTATGCAACGTGGATGCGAGCCAATTTCCCTCAGGCAGCCGTCCGTGAAGGCATCTCTTCCCTTAGATAGCCTAGTGTGTTTTGCTATAATCAAATAAACCAAGCCAAACCGCTTTATCTCAAAATTTTATTTCTGTTCTTTGCTCAGTTTTGCAGGTTTTCCACTCCATTATAAGCAAATGTTAACGGGAACAAAGCAAAAGATTATCTGCACAGAAAATTCTGTTCATAATGAGACGATATTTTAGAAAGAGAAATTAAACTATTATACAAATAAATACTACCAATTATCCTTTGTTACAGTTGCTAGAATATTATTGTTACGTGCGTACGGGTTCGTAATATATTGAATGCACAAGTCGTAAAAGGTTAACAAAAATTTATTTTTTTCACAATAAATAAATTAAAATGCTGAAATATTTCTTCACAAATCTTCGCACAATATCACAATATCTCAAACGTTTAGCAAAAACTCAGTTCAAAACAGATAAAATAGTTCTATCTTACAGCGAAATCACTACAATCAATACAGCATTAAGTAAACAAACAGCAGTTCGCTTTTTACAGCTACAAGTATAACAGCAACAACAACAACTAACTCACTAACTGAGATGAGGTGTTTCACCTCGGCTTTTATAAGCTTTTTAATTATCAGTAGAACAATCACGATGTTTCTAGATTTTTCTGGATGGCAACAGTAATTACGAGATATTTATTTATTAAGCATTAAATGCACGCGCTCTTTTATTTTTATTGTTTTTTTTTTTTCGACGTAGCTTTCTCTTCAAAAATCGTCTGCGTTGCTAAGGCAACATGAAGCAAATCTAATTACAATTCTAAATAAATAGCCAAATAAATGTGAAATTCGTAACATTGCCCCCTTCCCAAGGACTGCACGTCCCGGGCAGTACAATCCCTGGACAGGAAGCCAAACTTACAACTAAAGCATCAGTGCTATAATAAACATTACTTTATAATAACAAAATAAACAATAATTCCAATAAGTTACTTTCAGCAAATTAAATTCTATCCAACGCTAAATACAATTCAAATACTATCAAATACTAAGTACAAATACTATCAAATACAAATGCTATTAAATACAAATACTTATCAAATACTAATACTTAACAAATACAAATCAAATACTAAATACAAATAGGACCATGGTCTTATACTATGTACATTATTATTTACAACTATATACACTACGTACTATGGCCATAGTAATGAACTAACCTGTCGTAATGAACGACTTTAGGTTTAGAGTTCGATGACTTACGGATCCGAACCACGACGTCGTTCAGCCTGTTTAGGACTGTGTAAGGACCATCCCAAGGTGATTGTAGTTTCGGAGAAAGTCCTTTTCGACGAGTCGGATTCCATAACCACACCTTGTCTCCTTCGTTGAAACGATGTCCAGTAGCTCTCGTGTCGTAGCGGGTCTTCATCTTCTCCGTCGCCAAGTTGACTCGCTCTCGTGCAAAGTTGTGCATCACTTCAAACCGGGCCTGGAGGTCTTGAATGTATTCCTCAGGCGATGAAGGCGCATCTGGAGGGCGACCAAACAAAAGATCACATGGCAGACGAAGGTCACGACCGAAGAGCATCTGAGATGGGGAATAGCCGGTAGTCTCGTGGACAGCACTGCGGTAAGCCAGTAAAAATAGTGGCAACTTCTTGTCCCAGTCCTGTTGGTTTCTGGAAACCACTAATGAGAGGTTATTGAGGATGGTTCGATTAAACCTCTCTACCATACCGTCCGACTGGGGATGTAAAGGCGTCGTTTGGGTTTTGTCAATGCCGAGTAGCTTGCAGAGTTCCTTGACTACAGCCGAGGTAAAATTCCTTCCCTGATCGGAATGTAACTGAAGAGGCACTCCGAATCTGGAAATCCAGTGCTGTATCATCATCTCTGCTACTGTGACAGCCTCTTGATCAGGAATAGGATACGCTTCAGGCCACTTGGTGAAGTAATCAATGGCAACGAGGATGTATTTGTTGCCATCAGCAGTTCGTGGCAGAGGTCCTAAGATGTCAAAGGCGATACGTTCAAAAGGTGCTCCTACATTGTAACGTTGCAGCTTCCCCCGGCTGCGTTTCTTCGGTCCTTTCCGACTTGCACAGGCATCGCAAGTTCGGCACCACTTTTGCACGTCATCCTTTGCATTATTCCAGTAGAAACGCTCCCGAACTCTCTGCAAGGTCTTCATTATTCCGAAGTGACCTCCTGCAGGGCTGCTATGTAGTTCTTTAAGGACGTCCGGGATTCGGGATCTTGGGAGTACCAGCTGCCATCGGAATGTTTTTCCATCATCCGATTCGAATTTTCGGTACAAGACGCCGTTTCGAATATGGAGTGAGTCCCAGAGAGCCCAATATTGTTTTGTCGTGGGACTATAGCTCGAAATATCCTGCCAGGTAGGTTTTCTGTTTGAGGTCTCCATTAACTCAATTATGGGTTTAATATCACGGTCTTCCAGCTGGTCTTTCCTGATTTCCTTGTCACTCCATGGGTCTGGATCAGCCGATGTTGATGCTGTAATTTGCCGTGCGACTGGATTAACCAGTTGGTATTTAGCTTCGACCCTGGAACAATATCGGCAGTTTTCTGGGCAAGGTCTTCTAGACAAGGCGTCAGCGTTTCCGTGCGACTGTCCCTTGCGATGACGGATAGTGATGTCATATTCCTGGAGTCTCTGTATCCACCTGGCTATCTGACCCTCAGGATTCTTGAAATTTAAAAGCCAGGCCAATGATGCATGATCTGTGCGGAGCAGGAATTTTCTGCCGTATAGATAATGATGGAAATGTTCTACGGCTTTGACTATGGCGAGCAACTCTTTCCTGGTGACACAGTAATTCCTCTCCGGTTTAGATAGGCACTTGCTCCAGTAAGCTACTACACGTTCTTGGCCCTCTATTTCTTGGGACAGAACAGCGCCGACACTTTCATTACTCGCATCCGTGTCGAGAATAAATGGTCTGTCGAGCTGAGGATACGTCAGGATTGGAGCAGATGTTAAGGCTTCCTTCAGGTTCTTAAATGCATTCTCACATTCTTTTGTCCACACGAACTTTTGCTTGCTCTCTGTCAGCTTGTGAAGGGGTCTTGCGATGGAAGAAAAATCCTTCACGAATCTCCTATAGTAGGTGCAAAGCCCTAGAAAGCTTCTCAGCTGGTGGACATTTTCGGGACGTCTCCAGTCTTTAACTGCTGACACTTTTTCAGGATCCGTGCGCACACCTTCAGCAGAGATGACATGTCCGAGGTAAGTCACTTCCTGTCTGAATAATTTGCATTTAGCGGGACTCAACTTCAGATTGGCTTCTTTCAGTTTCTGAAGCACCTTTCTAAGATTTTCCAAATGTTCTTCGAAACTCTTCCCGACGATGATGATGTCATCCAGGTATATCAGACAGGCTTCGTATGAAAGACCTTTTAAAACAGTCTCCATTAGACGTTCGAATGTAGCCGGCGCATTACATAGTCCAAACGGCATCACCTTGAACTGCCAAAGTCCTTGTCCTGTAGTAAATGCCGTCTTTTCTCGGTCATCAGGATGTATTTCTACCTGCCAATATCCACTCTTTAAATCAAGTGTCGAGAACCACTTGCTTCCAGAAAGAGTATCCAGAATGTCGTCAATTCTAGGAAGAGGGTAACTGTCTTTCTTCGTAACCTCATTCAACCGGCGATAATCAACGCAAAATCTAGTTGACCCGTCTTTCTTCTTCACCAGGACGATGGGAGATGCCCAGGGACTTGCTGAAGGCTCGATGACATTGCTTTCTTGCATGTCCTTTAAAAGTGTTCGCACCTCTTCCTGTTTCGAAATCGGCAGACGTCTTGGATGTTGCTTGATTGGTGGATGGTCACCAGTATCGATTCTATGCTGAGTTAAACTGGTTCGACCCACGTCAGAAGACGAGCGGGAGAAAACATCTTGAAGATCTTTAATGACACGCTCGGCAACATTCTTTTCCTCATCGTTTAATTGCGCATTCTGCAATAACTCCGATATAATGTTGTTTGAAGACACGGTTTTTGAGATGTTACTTTTTCTTTCAACGCTGGTTACTGGAGTACATTCTGCAACCACTTCACCTTTCTTAATAACTCTCGCCTTATCAGTTACATTGGCAACTCTCACCGGGATAACGGTCCCCGATAGGTCGACGAGTGCTGAGGCTATTAATACTCCTTTAGGGCTATTACAATTCTTGGGATATTCCATGACGCCGTAGCGGAAATTTCTATTTTCGGCTATGGATCCAGGAAGTAAAATTTCTGTTCTTGCCGGTATTGTGATATCGTCTTGAGCTATGATTTTGTGGATAGATTTCACTCCTTCATCATTAATCCCGAATAAAGTTATGTCCTCAGAGGCAGAATGCAGTTCGTTATTTTTAAAGTCCAAGGAAAAATTGTATTTCCTTAAAAAGTCCAATCCGAGTATGCAAGGGTCTGTAATTTCTGCTACATATGCCGTGTGATGGTAAGCGGCACTTCCAAAGGTGATGTTAACGTTTAATTTCCCTTCTATATTGATCTTCTCGCCGGACACAGTCTGGAGGGTAACGCAGGGCGGCGTCCAGATAAGTTTACCTTCGAGTTGTTGAGCCAAATCTTTTCGAATGATGGTAACATTGGCTCCCGTGTCGATCGTCATGTTACAAGGAATTCCATTGATTTGTCCCATGATGAAAATTCCGTTATTGCCGCCACTCACTGCAGAAATCTGAAGCGCTTTAAACTGGGGCTTTTCATTATCTGGCAACCTCCGCCCCGCGAGATGGCCACGAATTAGTTTCCCTCCTTCTTGAGAGGCGCGGTCTTAACATCCGTGCCCTGGGGTGTTCTGCAGTTTCTTCGAATGTGCCCTTCAGCTCCGCAGTTCCAGCACTTTACGAACGGTTTCTTGTCACCAGTATTCCGTGTCAAAGCATTCACCTTTCTGGTTAAATCGTCTAGGCGAGCAGTCATTGGATCCACTGGTTCTTGTATGTGAGCAGCTCTGATTGGGTGGCGGTCTCTACGAGTGGCTTGCTGTGCTGCCTCGAATTTCATGGCATACACTAGAGCACTTTTTAAGTCCTTTACATCAGCCATTCGCAGTGCTTTCTGTATTTCAGGATCCCGGATACCGTCGATGAAGTATTGCAGGGACAGGATTTCTCTTGTTTCTGTCGGGCACTCCGAAAAGGCGAGGTGGGACAGCCTTTCAACATCCGTGGCGAGCTCCTGAAGTGTTTCCGTAGGCTTCTGTTGACGGGATTTTAACTGCAGCCTGCTGTAATCTTTTAAACACTTCTCTCCAAAACGCAGCTCTAAAGCACCGGACAGAGCTTCGAAATCTAGCCTTTTGTTTTCGGGAAGAGTTTGAAGGATGTCCGCTGCGTCTGCTCTCAGAGAAGCCGCAAGGTGACAGGCCTTAGCTTGGGAATCCCATCCATTTGCTTCCGCAACTATAGAAAATTGTGTCTTATACACTTGCCAGGAGGTCTTCCCATCATATGTCGATAGCTTCAGAGAAGGATGTGCAGGCATGGCTAGGAATTTAAAAGTATCCGAACTGCTTCCAGCCGTCGCTACGAATTTCTTTAAAGTATCAACTTCTTTGGCAACTGCGGAAACTTTGTCATCAATTTGTTGTTCCACTGCAGAAACTCTTTCTTGAATTTGTTCTCTCACAGCAGAAACTCTGTAATCGATTTGTTGTTCTACGGCAGAAACTCTCTCTTCTATTTGTTCTTTGACAGAAGAAACTTTATTTTCAACCGCATCTATTCTGCCTTCCATAGTCTCAAATTTATTTTCTATTATGCAAGTAATTTCCTTTTTCATCTCTTCTTGACTTGCTTTAACGGCTCTCATCTCTTCCTTAACGGATTTCTCCATCTTTTCTTGAACAGAATTCATTTCTTCCTTAACAGATTTCTCCATCTTTTCTTGAACAGAATTCATTTCATCTTTAACAGAATTCATTTCATCTTTAACAGATTTCTCCATCTTTTCTTGAACAGAATTCATTTCATCTTTAACAGATTCTTGAACAGCTTTCATCTCCTCTTTCACGGAATCTTGGCCAGCTTTAATTTCTTCTTTAAATGCAGCAAAGGCTGCCATGAATTGCCTTAATTGTTCTTCCATTGCTCTAGTTAATGGCATTCAAAAATCCCACTTCTGACACCAAAAATTGTTACGTGCGTACGGGTTCGTAATATATTGAATGCACAAGTCGTAAAAGGTTAACAAAAATTTATTTTTTTCACAATAAATAAATTAAAATGCTGAAATATTTCTTCACAAATCTTCGCACAATATCACAATATCTCAAACGTTTAGCAAAAACTCAGTTCAAAACAGATAAAATAGTTCTATCTCACAGCGAAATCACTACAATCAATACAGCATTAAGTAAACAAACAGCAGTTCGCTTTTTACAGCTACAAGTATAACAGCAACAACAACAACTAACTCACTAACTGAGATGAGGTGTTTCACCTCGGCTTTTATAAGCTTTTTAATTATCAGTAGAACAATCACGATGTTTCTAGATTTTTCTGGATGGCAACAGTAATTACGAGATATTTATTTATTAAGCATTAAATGCACGCGCTCTTTTATTTTTATTGCTATTTTTTTTTGGCGTAGCTTTCTCTTCAAAAATCGTCTGCGTTGCTAAGGCAACATGAAGCAAATCTAATTACAATTCTAAATAAATAGCCAAATAAATGTGAAATTCGTAACATTATTTTAACAAAAAAAAAACTGTATAGACGGACTGTAAGGGTAATCTTGGTAGTCATTAAAATTGATTTCAAAATTCTGTTTAATGGATGATTAAAGTCTATAAAGAGGGGAAAATGTTACTTTTAATTGAAATGTCACAAATGGATAAAAAGTTTTTGAATAAAAATATAATTCTTTCCTCAAAAGCTCTTCAAAACTAACATCTAATTTCTACAGAAACTGAGAGATTGGATCAATCATATCTCGAAACATCGAAACGATTGAAACTTTTCTTTTATTGAGAAGAAATTTTAATTTCATTACAGTAATAAAATTCCGAATAAAGATTCTTAAGTAAAAATATAAATCATCATATCCTAAGACACCTTTTAATAATAAAATTCTTTTAGATGTTTTTGTCGATTTATCACCTTCTACAGAAGCTGCTCACACATTTTTAGACGCTTTGCTATAAAAAAATGTGATATATACACCACAATACTTCTTTGTACGGAATATTAAATTATACGCCTTTTTTCTTGCATTTCATTTTAACTAATTGAATTGAATTAAATCTACTTCATCGATAGCGCGTAAACCACAATAGAATAAAAGCTCTGTTTGAAATTCACTGTATTTGTTTACTATAGCGACACTCTGGGGCTAGATCCACTTAACAGCGTTACATCTGATTCATTTTTATGACTCAGAATGCACAAAAATTTTATCATCTGAAGAATTATTTAATCTTTGCCACATATTCTATTCAAATACTATAATAAATCTAAAATGATGTATAAGAGAAATTAAACAAACAAACAAAACGTTTTTCATAGACGATTCAGTATTTCTCATTCAATTAATTCAGTTCTCACTTCGCGACAAGGAAAAAATGCATAAAAACTCAAAATATCTATATTAGGAATTACGAAATAAACCTTAAACACTTATTTTCTCGACTAAATTCAAGAATAGATTAAGCTTGAATTAAGATTTAATTCGCAATAATAAAAGAAGGCTTTATCTTTGTTGTTGCGAAGTTCTCAAAGTTTAGATTTGTTGCCAATCTAGAGAAACTAACTCTCTGTGTTAGTTTCTCTTGATTGGCAACAAATCCACTATTTCGCTAAGTTTCAAATGTAAACAAATATGGTAAAAATAACTAGGCTTAGCCGCACTTAAACAACTTTTAAATTGTTGCTAATTCTACAAATATTGCATGCAGGTTAACTAAAGGCATTAAAACTTTAACCTGAAGATAAGAACAGCATAATTTAACCATTCTTAAAGCAAAAAATATATAATTTACCAACATAAGAGAATAAAGAAAATGAGCTTACTGGAGCCGAGTAACAAAGTGGATATATATATACACATAAATTACTATATTTTTGGTGAGTCCGATTGCAACCAAAATAGGCGATGTACATCTACATGTTATAGCAGTCCTATAATCAAAATTTCAACGTTCTGAGGCTAATCGTTTTTGAGTTACGCGTGATATATACGTACATACGTACAGACAGCATGAAAAAATCTCTTCTGAACCCATTTTAAATCAGTTTTATAATTCATTTGGGGCAATAGAGTTCTTTATTCTGTCCTAAAGTACAAATGTCACGCAAAAACATCGTTTAATTGCATTTGATAGCGGTCAAAATGGGTATCTTCGTTGAAATATGGTACTCGGAATTTTTCGTCATTACAACACTTTCTTTACTTCTTACAAGGAAGTAAAACACTGAGCTCACTGAGCCGAGTAACATAATGGGTATATATACATATTATTTATATGCGGCCGATTGCAACCAAAAAGGGAAGATGGACAACTACATATTTTAGCAGTTCTAGATATAAAATTTGAATGTTTGAGGCTACTCGTTTTTGAGTTATGCGCGATATATACAAACATACTTGCGTACAGGAGTGACGAAAAAGTCTCTTCTGAGACCATTTAAATCAATTTTATAATTCGTTTGGGAGAAAATATTCTTTTATTCTGTCCTTACGTACAGCTGTCACACAAAAACATCGTTAAATTGCAATCGCTAGCGGTCAAAATGGATATTTTCGTTGACACATAATACCCGGAATTTTCTATGATTACAAAACTTCTTTTACTTTGTACAAGGAAGTAAAAATAGCCTGCTTGGTAAAAGGTTTTTTAATTGCAACTATAGTTTTGAAAGTGTAAATTATCGTCTGCTATTTGACAATTATATTTTCATGCAACGCGGCGCTTTTAAAAATGCAATGGACGGAAGGCTATGTTTGTACTTTCTACCGAAGAACATTATTCATATTTAGTGATTAAAAATGCTGTGAAAGCCATGATTTTTCAATGTCTAAAGCAACGATAGATAATATCGTCAATAAGAAAAGAAGGAAAGGTCAAAGTTCAGCTTCAAGAGAAAGTACATATCCAAGGAAAAAACAGAATGTTTCAAATGTCGCAAAGGTAGGAACTTTAATGTTAAAACAAAATTTTCGAGGTCGAAGGACAGTTGCATAACAATTAAGATATTCAGTGTCAATTGTAAAAAAAAAAAGTGATTAATGCTGATTTGAATCTTAAAAGGGCGAAAAAACGTAATGGGCATCGTCTTTCTTCGCGATATATCGCCGAAATCAGAACACGCTGCAGAACTGTCTATGAGAAATAATTATTCGGACATGGAAAAATGTTGTCACAATAGATAAATCTTCTGTATATTTAAATGACCGCAATAAAATGATATTCATTTATTATTATCAAAGTGAAAAAAAATCTTATAACATGGTTAAAGGAATCTAAAGAAAGTTTTTCAAAGGGATTTATGATTGTTGATGTTCTTGATATAACGACAAACAAAAATTAGAGATAGTGGAAGAAAATTTTGAGGTAACTTCACATATTATCAGGAACATAATTACAGCCTTCTCTCACATACCTATTAAATCTCCTGAAGTATCATAGATGGATCTTTGCACTTTTGGACTTTTATAAAGCGGAAGGTCCAGACGTCGACATACAACTCTCCTTGGACTTTGGAAAGCTGCTCAAGAGGGATGGGATAAAATGGATATAAAAAATCTGATGTATACATCATATGACTTCCTTATTGAGCAATTATACGCATTTTTTCCTGCCTTTCATTTAAACTTATTTCCTCGAATTTCATTAGAGATATATATACTACTCATTCAATTAATTCAGTTCTCACTTCGCGACAAGGCAAAAGTACATAAAAATTCAAAAAATCTGTATTAAAAATTGAAAGGTAACGAAAAACATAAAACAGCATATACATTTAATTTTTTTTCAATTTAAATTACATTTTATACGCAAAAACAAGCAATTCGGCCAGCGTACAAGAAGGCAGATTTTTTTGGTGCACAAAACTGAAAGTTTGCTTTTGCTCTCACTCGGGAAAAAAACACAGAAGGCGTAGACCCTGACTTAATTTGTTGTGGATGCTATGTTGAGTCAATATATGGGATAATTTAAGATGAATGATAATGATAATTATCATTAAATGATAATTCCAGAATGGATTAAACATAATTTAATAACTTAAATGATAGTTCCAGAATGCATTAAGCATAATTTAATAACTTAAAAATGATAATTCCAGAATGTATTAAGCGTAATTTGATTCGCAATAATAAAGACGACGTTACTTTGTTCTTGCGAAGCTTAGTTTCTCCAGTTTGGCCAAAAATCCACTATTCTGCTATGTTTCAAATGTAAACAAATAGGGCTGCTATGGTAAAAGAAAATGGCTTAGCCGCACTTAAACAACTTTTAAATTGTTGATAATTCTACAACTATAGCATGCAGGTTAACTAAAGGCATTAAAAACCTTAAGCGGAAGATAAGAACAACATAATTCAATCATTTTTAAAGCAAAAAATGCACAATTTACAAACATAAAAGTCAAGAAACTGAGCTTACTGAGCCGAGTAACAGTGTGGATATATACCAAAAAAGTAGAGCACCAAAAGTATACGGTATTATGTAGATTTTTATCTATTATTATCTGTTTAAATTTTTTTAGTTTTAGTCTCAATTATTGTCGTTTGACGAAACGCGTAATGGAGTTTACCTATGTATGAGCTATAGTGCTTTTTCCCTGACAAGTACACTGAAAACTTGACGTAGACTAAATTACCATTTTCTGCCATTTTTGTATTTTTTCTGGTATTTTAATTTTAATTATGTTTGTGCTTTAATGCTTTTTTAGGTGGCGCAATTTTTTTTAAAGTTGATTTTCTTAAATAACAAACAGCATTTAGTTATTTTTTTTTGTGTGATATTTTTTGAGTAATTAATTTGTTAAAATGTTTTACCTTAGTTAATGGGTGTCAAATTTACTTTTAGGTGATTGCCTTTAGAATTTTTCTCTTTTTGCTAGTAACAAGTCTATCATTTACTTTTAGGCGATTGCTATGAGAATTTTACTCCCTTTATTTGGCTTTGATTTTAATTTTGTAGCTCAATACGCAAAATTTTTGACTAATAGGTCACTTGTTCAACTCCTACTTTCTTTTAACTATATATATATACTTTTGGTGCTGCCAATTGCAATCAAAATAGGAGGTGCACATCTACATGTTAAAGCAGTCCTATATACGAAATTTCAACGTTCTGAGGCTACTAAGTTTTGAGTTATGGGAGGTATATACATACGTACGGAAGCCACGAAATATTCTTTTCTGAATCCATTTTAAATCAGTTTTATTATTCGTTTGGGGGAAAAGAGTCCTTTGTGCTGTCCTTACGAACAGATATCACGCAAAAGCATCGTTAAATTGCATTCGATAGCGGTCAAAATGGATATTTTCGTTAAAATATTATACCCGAAATTTTTCGCGATTACAATTGTATCCTTTGTACTTGGTACAAGAAAGTAAAAAAGCTTTCTTGTCTTGGAAATTACGGCGCAGAATGATATTGAAGAACAAGGATTATAAAATGGAATATGTAAAACACAAAAGTTTCGGGTAAGATATTTCTGTAAATACAATGAAATTCGTCTAAAAAATATGGGAACAGCCTTAGTATTAACATTGAAATCGCATTTGAATTGCAGTAATTTGCTTCTGCTGAGAAAAAAAATTAATAGTTACGTGTTTCTGATTAAGTTATACTGTAGTTCTACGGTAATAAAAATAGCTAGGAGAGTAATAATTGAAAAGCATTTTCTAAAAAAGAGTTTTCTGCTTCTCTCCATCATAAAAAAGACGAAATTTGAAAACGGGGGGTGGGGGGGGGAGAATAGTCCTATTTTACTGAGCCTTTAAAGAATTTCTTAAATGAAATTTGCCATCAAATTAACTCTCTCGTTTTGCTGCTGGAAAACATTTCTTCCAAATTCGCATTCTTAGCAACGCAATTGATTAATTTTTCTGAACAGCAAATTGGACAAAATGAGCTCCTTTCATGCTTCTGGGGATAATAACTAATATAGCAAATTCCCAGGAGAAAAGAATGTGTGGAATGTGGAGACATGATTCAAAGTAATTTTCCCTTTTCCCGAGAAATTGAAATTATAGTTTAATGTCTGAAAAAATCTAGAACTTCTAATAAGAAGCTTTATTTTCTCTCATTTGTCTCCTAGATTAAAATTTATTCCTAAATGTAACGTTTTTAATTAGTTTCCTGTTTATCACTTGGTTGCTGGAAAGCAATATTTTTAAGTACGTTCCAGTAAAAATTAATATGGATGTGAAACTGACGGATAATGATAATTAAATTAGGGCTAAAAGAATTTTAGAAAGCTCTCTATTTCTGCCTGTGGAATAAGACATTTTGAGAAACGCTTAATGATTATTATAAATTCTTAAACACTTCCGAGAAATTAAAAGGAAAATTAATTTTAATTATATAAATACAGGATCTGAAGCTGGAAATGTGCACACTTTAGAATTAATTATAAATAATTTTTCAGGGAAGTGTACCTTCCCCGCTAAATCGGGCACCAAGGAATGTCTTATTGTTATTATATTTGTGATGGCGACTTTAAAAAATAACATTTATATCTACCGTATTCCTCCCCTCTCTTTTTTTACTAACTTCGTAGTCCGAAAATCAAAAGAGAAAATTATGCAACTAATTTAATTCCAGAAGCACGCGATTACAGAACTTAACAAATGAAAAGCAGTCAGGGATAATCTGCAAGTAACTACCATAATTCTTTTTCCTGTAAAAGAAATTTACCACTAACAATTTACAGTAATATTAACATTACAATATCTAACAAGATATCTTCATTTCTACTTCCCGCTAATTTGAATCTCGTCCATTCTTATTTTTGTCCCTGCTACTCCTTATGCCTCAGATCATCTATAAATAATTAGAGAAGGTAAATATGCAGCTCCACCCGAATATGGGCATCTAAAAAAAAGAAAAAAAAAACCCAACAACAAAGGAAGTAGGAGTTCTTACTAAAACCTTTGTAGTGCACCATATTAGTTCTACTTTATCTAACAGTTTTATTCGAGTTTTAAAACATTTTGCACAATTCACCTTGAACCAAGATAAGAGAAAAATCCCTGACTATTTGAGATTTCCAAAAAAGTAGTCCTCTCCGTTTAAATTAAGCTTTTTCACTTTGCGTAAATCTCCTGTAATTCCCTGTTACTAAGCTAGCCCTTACATAGTCATATCTATTTCAAACAAGAAATGGCTTCGAAGAAGTGTTTCTTAAAGAAGCTAGTATGCCATCTAGCTACATTCTTCCAAATTCCCATCAAGGAGTCTACCAGCGACCGAAATCGATGAACACTGATACTTCGGTCCGAGGTTCGAATTCGACGAATGGGTTGCGTGGGCGTTTTCGTGCTTTTTCCCATTTGTAGCGTTTATACGACCCAGTTACCCTTAAAAAGTCCTCCACGAAGGCACCCATTCCCCTAGTCAGATAGCGGCAGGCGTTAGTTGTATTCCCTTGAAGTTGGAAAGAATTGGATTTCCGGAACCTACCATTTTATGTGAGGAGACCCAGGGTTCGATCTGGACCTTCTGAAAGTGGCTGCAGCTGCTGGTCATTGACGCGCTACCTTATAGTCTCTGCTATCCCAGTCTGACGTAGGTCTCCTCCTGGGCCCCGCTGGTAACCAGGTTTGCCTGCACTAATTATGTCCGACACCCTCCCGGAGCTCGAGTAGGTTGGAATTTCTGGTAGCGACCATTTATGGGAGGAGACTCGGAGTTTTTCCAGCAAACTGGCTAGACTACCTCCACCTCTAGACAGTCTCCACCTCTGGTGTAAATAATCAGTCTTCACAGAACTAGTGTCATCGTTTATTCGATGGTTCGTTCAGGCTTGGCAGGGACCGTTCTGGTACTGTCTCGTCTGCCCCTTGAATGAGGGGAAGTCAGATATCGAGGGTTGTCCAAAAGAGTGGCGCCCCTTGGTCAACACTTGGGGACGGACGGTGTCTGATATGTGAAGTCCCCCTGGTTGGCCGAGGGGAGTGGCGCCCTCTCAGATTACCTCTGGAGGTTTGGGCGTTTAATCCGCGTAAAGCAATTTCTAACTAGACAGGTAACGGAGCATAGAACTGTAATGTACTAGAGAGAGAAACGGTAACTCTGAAGGGGAACAGAAATGCCAACCACGTGACATATGGAACATTTCCCGAATCGTATTTCCCGCGGATCTTCCTTATCATTACAGCTCTATGGAGAATTTGTGAGAAGCAAGTGTTTTGCGAGTACGCGCATTGCTTCGGACTTAAAAAATGGTACTTTTGTGCTCCGCATAGGGATGTAATTCCAGATATGTGACAGGTGGAAAAGTAACATTTCACAGATGAGCTCTTTCTAAAGTTTTAAAACCTACTTTTTATAAAATGTAGAGGTGTTTTAGCCACTCTACTTGCCGTTTTCTAATAAAAACAGATTTTCTAATTTTATATAATATATGCATACTTGAAATAACATTTAAATAAAAGTATCTTAATATATATGTATGTTTTTAATAACTGCGTTCTGAAAAAAATGTTAAAATTTTAGTAATATGATATAATTTTAATTAGTATTCTGTTTTGGTGACATTTTTTGTACGCCAACAGACTTTGCTTCAAATGAGTTTAGTTATATATTTTTTTTATATTTGTTTTGTGTTTATTTTTGTTATATTTAACGCGTTTGCGTATGCGGACATGTACGAAGTAGTAATGTATGTATTTAATACTTGGTAATGTCGATACAATACACTGTGTAAGAACTGCATAAAATTATGATTTTTTTTTGACATGAATGACCTTATTTTATCCCCTTTTCTTGCATCCAAATGTAACAAATATGTTTACTTTCAATCACGTGTTTTCTTTCTTATATCATGTTTCTGGCATTTATTTTAATATTAAGAATTTGTTTAAGTATTAGGAAAATAGTCATTATATAGCAGTTAAATTTCAAAACTTTAATAATTTTAAGTTTTTTTTTTAAAAATAATGAACATTATTTAAATTTTACCTTCTAAAATTATTTAAAATAGTGCGACTACATTGTACAACGTGCATAATATATTTATTTTTGCTAGTAAAAGGAAGTCTTAATTTACCACATTTTTGTTTCATAATTCATTAATTTACATCTCTCTCTTCCTTTTAACTTATATCGGCTATATTGACATTCATTTTTACTTCATTTAATTTAATATCTTTCTCACTTTGATTTGCCTACTATGTAGTTCTCTGTAATACACCGTATTAACATTAAATTTCCTTTTCGTATTAACATTGAATTTCCTTTTTGTATTATTTTCTGTTTTCACTCATTTTACTTATGTTATCTATTTTTTGTTTTTTATTCTGTCCTAAGCACTAAAAATCTTCTATTTTTTATTTTTTATATATTTATTTATTTATTTTTCCCCTGGCCAATTTTTAGATTTTCTCACTTTGATTTGCCTGCTATGTAGTTCTCTATAATACACCGTATTAACATTAAATTTCTTTTTCGTATTAACATTGAATTTCTTTTTTGTATTATTTTCTGTTTCCACTCATTTTACTTATGTTATCTATTTTTTATTTTTTATTCTGTCCTAAGCACTAAAAAAACCTTCTATTTTTTATTTTTTATGTATTTATTTATTTATTTTTCCCCTGGCCAATTTTTAGGCTTATAATCTTCCTGTTTTATTTTAATCTCTTTTTCACTCAAAATAATTTCTAAAATTATCTTTGCTCCTTTTTTATGCATTATTATTGCATTATAATAAATATATATTGCCTAAATCACTTTTTATTTATTTATTTATTTGTTTATTTTTAAATGAAAAACTCTTTTCTTATTTCTATTTTATTTGTACTTTATTTATTTTATTACCATTTTCCTGATATATTGTATTTATTGTACATTGCTTCGTCTCATTCTGTTTTTGCCTTTTTCCTCTTTGTCTTCCTTTGTGCTGCTAAGCTAGGTATGACTATTTGTCGGGGGTAGACTGCATTTTGCAAATTTAATTTGTGCAGTATAGAAACAAACTTATAGTGATGCTACCCTCCTGATGAAATCATCACTATATTTCCCATTTTTTTTTATTTCATTTTATTCACTTTTAACGGAAAAAAATCTCCAGCCGTGGCGATAGTACGCCAAAGTCTAGGTTCAGTTTCATTTCATGCCCAAACTCCTGCAGCTCATTCCTGTGCCGCTTTTCACCCGGTTTTGAATGGCGATGCTCGGTCTAGTATATAACAGGTCTATGTAACGGAGCCCTTTCCTCTAGTCTGTCATCAATAGCCTCTATAGAGTCTATATAGCTCTAGCGTGCTTTGCCACATTCAAACACACCAATACCTCTCATCAAGAAAGGTACTCCACTGCTGTCAACCAAGGTAAGGACGAACTACTATGTAGTTTATTCATTAAATGACTTGCGGACCTTTAGCAAATATCAATCTTTTGGTACTGAGAGCTTTCGTCTAAGAAAAACAGCTAAAAAAGGAGATTAACATGGTACCTACGTATTTTAGCATCGACTGTGAAATTTGGCGAAGATACCGCCACACTTACACCAATCGTTTCGGCGGAATTTTGAAGGTACAGATGGCACTGTATTTAGTTAAACAATCCCAGATCACGCTTTGTTTAGCTATATAAGAGACATATAAAAATTATTGATGTCGCAAGTTAAAAGGTATAATTATGAGCTCAAGAGCTGAAGTTATCAGACAAATAAATTCCATTAAAACATGGCCGTTATTCAGGCAACCAAAAATGCAAAATGGCCTTTAAAAATGACAACAAAATAAGCAACCTTTTTGTGAAATCCGAGTGACATAAATTAGATTAAATTCGAATCTTAATTGTCCTGGAGTTTCGCCGTGATATTTTCTATTACGCCTTTTTTGACGGATCCCAGAGTCTTTCGATGTTTTGAGTATGTTAGCAGAATCATGCAACTTTGAAAATATTTAAGTTTTTATTAATTGTTCTTAAAAAGGAACATAGAAACAGCAGTTAATTTATAGGATCTGACTCTCTTTGGCCATACAAACTAATCTAGAACCTACTAATGAACCTGGCGACTTCTCATACAAGCTTTAAATAATACCAGCACAGTAGAAGGGTGAAAATAAGCCTTTATTATTTCTCAACTATGAACAGAAAGGCAAGAACTTCGTGCTTTAACAATAATAGCAAGAACTTGCGCTGGAACTTGAGAGTTGTTACACAAATCAATTAAAGTCTAAAAAGAGTTGTGCTGGACTAACACCTTAAGTTACGGCTAACTAGGTTGACTCGATAACCTATCAGGCGTGATAATTATTTAAATGGCCAACATCATTAACAACTCCGTATAACTAACTCAACAGCAACTCCGCGTAACAGTAAGGTCAGAAACAAAACCTGCGCTGGCTAGCGACAACACATGCTCTGAATAAACTCCAAGATTCACCCGTTTAAATACTCACTTTACTTAACTTTAAATTAGCATCCTGGCGAGGAAATGCGATGGGAAGTTGAGGAGTTTAGAAAAGATAACACAAATTTTAAAAATTGGTTATTTGAAGTAAGGGAAACCCTACACTCTTCACCCCGTCGAAAAGAAAAAGAATTTTGTAAAGAGTTAACAGGAGTTATACAAAATTAAAGCAAAAATTTTGTTGTGAGTGTTTTGAAGCCATTTCTGGCTCATTATTGGTGTTGAATTGAACTATTTGGTGACAACTTTTATTTATCAAAGTAGTCGCCGGGAAAATATGCAAGTACGGAATATATTGTTAAAAATTTGAATATTATTGTTAAAAATTTGATTGCAAAAGGTAAAGTGATTCATGCATTCATGCAGCTGCGAGGAATCAGAGTTGCATTTCCATGCGTGTCTTATGTGTGCTTAATATTTTCGTGAATTAAACGATTCAAGCTTTGTTTTTATATAGGATTAAACTAAAAATATTTTTTTGTAATATTTTCTAATTTATAGGAATAATGTTTTCTCAAAAATCCCTTCTAGTGAATAAGAAATGCGGAACATTAATTTTAAGTTGGTATGGAACAGAAAATAATTATAACCGATTTATTTAAGATCTTCCGATTTGCTTAACTTGCTGAAAGTTGATTTGAGCTAAATAAATACATGGAATAATAGCAGATTTAAATAGAGGAGGGCAGCTGTATGTACACCTAACATTAGAAAAAGTGACTTTTAAAGTAATAGAAAATGTTGCAATCAGCAGAGAGATGTATGTAGCACACACAGAGAAGATGTGAAATCGATATAAACAAAAGTTTCTAGAAGAATTCCTGAAGAGCTTTAACGGAAAATTTTCCGATTTATTCAACTAGTCGAAAGACTATTTGACTTAAATCAATTGAAAGCAGTAAAGGCAAATGTAAAGAGGGGAAGATGTACGTTTTAAAAAGAATTTGACTGGGAGCTTAGGGCGTAGAAAAAGGAGGAAAATCAGTGCCAAAGTAAGTATCGGAATTCCGAAGAACTAATACATTTTTATCCCAAAAGGGGCGTTAGCCCAAATGGGCTATTAGTCTCGAAACGGGATTTTGAGTTGAATCACAATGAACGGCGTATCGCTTTTGAAATTATTGCCACCAAATATTGTCGGCTTGTATGATTTTTAAAGAAATTAAACAGAGAAGAATCTGCATGAATGTATGCAGGCTTCTCGCATTGTGAAAAACAACGGCACCTAGAGCCATCAAATTTTGAATAACGTAGTCCTTCACCCGAATATGGGCACCTGGAAGCCAGAATTTAGAATTTTTTTATTATCTATTTCATATTTTGTAAACTTTAAAGAATTTTTGAATAACAAACTCAACGATTGTAAAGCGAGCAATGTACAAAAAAATAACATTTTATCTCCATCTCGATAAAATGCTCGATCCTACTGTGTACACGAAACTCTATACTCCTTTTAAATTATTTTGTGATATTGCTGTTGAATTGAATTTTATGTGGCGTAAGGGGGAAAATTTTGATATTTAAGAAATAAAGTTAACAAAAAAAAAGTTAATAATAAAAAAATAAAAAAAAGTTTTGCAATTCTAAACTTTGACTTAATAAACTGAGGAAAGACTGAAAAAAAGAGAAAAGGTATGCCAACACTTAACATTGCATCGGGAATTCTAAACATAGCTGCTTTTAAAATGTTTGCAATTTCGTTGTTGAATTGTATATGGCAATTAATTTTTATTGCTTGCTTACTTTTATTTTTATTGCTTGGAAAGTAAGAAAGGTCTATACCTCATGGAAAATGCACGCAATCACTAAAATATTTTAAAGATAAAAAATGTCTGAAAGGTTTTAGATTTTAACGATCGCCCAAAATTGTTTCTTAAAAGTTTTTTTTATGTTTTAGCTGAGCTCATTGTTTACTTAATCTGCCGTTGCAGATGTAAGGTTTATCCTAATTTTATTAACAGTTATTTTAAGTTAAGGCATTTTTCCTGTCTTTCTAGTTTCAGCTTACAATTTTCTACCACAATTTATTTTCAGAAATGCAGTTAATGCAAATGAGTAAAAAGTATTTAAGTCGATGTTTCACCGACTTTCAGACAGAGCCTGAGTTCCTGACTAGCGCGCGTTTGCCTTTTGGCTTTGTCACTCTAAGCTACTGCTATGCTCGGCCGTGCTTTAGGTCCTTGTTTGGCTTCGCCGACTTAATTAAGATTTAGGGGCCAACTACTTAGAATCTTGATGATAGCTTCGGCTATACCTTTCAGTTAGCTTTAGTTAAGGTTAGTTAAGTTTAATTTCATAATTATTTAACCTCAAGCCCAAGTGGAAGCTTTGCTGTACACTCCGAGTTAGATGATTGTATTATATTTATTGTGAGAAATAAAGGGTAGTTAACCCTACCTAAGTCTTACGTCTCTATTCACACATTTAAGCGATTATTCGCTTATTAGTGTGTGTGGGGGTTCAAGGATTGAGCATGAATTAAATAAGTAAAACCACAAACACTCACTCCTGCTAACCCATTTGGTTTTGTCTTTTAAGTTTTAGTATTAAGCTTCATTTTTTTTTGTATTTACGCCATATACAATTCAACAACAAAATTACAAAAATTTTAAAAGCAGCATTACAGCATATGTTTAGAATTCTCGATGCGGTGCTAAGCGTCGGAATACATTTTTCTATCCTTTATCAGTCTTTCCTCAGTTCCAGATTACCATTCACTTTTCTTAGTAAGATAGCTTGCAAAATCTTTCTTTTTTCTTTTTATTATTAACATATTATTAGCATTTTGCGTGTTAATTTTATAAATTAAATATCACGTTTTTCACACTTACACGACACAAAAATATATTCCGCAGAAAAATCACGAAATATTTACAAACCGCATACCTTTAGGCTCTCAGGTTAAGATAAAAATGTTTTATTCCGTACAGTTTCACCATTGCTCGCTTTGAAATCATTGAGTTTTTCAATAAAAAATTCCTTAAAGGATTACAAAATATGAAATAGATAATAAACGAAATTCGAAATTCACATTTCGGGCTTCCAGGTACCTATATTCGGGTGGAGGACTACATTATTCAAAATTGGATGGCTCTAAGTACCGTCTTTTTCATAAAACCAGGAACATACATACTTGTATGCAGATTATGCATTATTTAATTTACTTAAAAATACATGGCGATAATATTTCGTGGCAACAATTTGAAAAGTGATGCAGCCGTTTATAGCGGACGATGGGTCAGGCGCTCTTGCGCTAAAAATTTAAATAATAAAAATAGGATAAAAATATAAAAAAATTTTAAAATATAAATAAACTTATTAATAAAAAAACTCTGAAAGTTTTCAGATTTTAAATTACGTCCAAAGGAGCTTTTTCAACATTTTATGCGTTATTTTTATTTATTAAATACCCTGTTCTTCGCACTTAAACCATTAAATTCAGTTCAAGAGCAATATAGCAAACTAATTTTAAATTGAGCATATCTTTAGAATTTTTGATATACAGCCTCGCCCGCTGGAAGTAAAAAATATGTTTTTTCCGTATAATGTTGCCATTGCTCTCTTTCATATCCTTCAGTTTGTTCATCAAAACTTCGTTAAAGTTTTACAAAATATGAAATCGATAATAAAACAAATTTCACATTTGGGTTTCCAGATGCCCATATTCGGGTGGAAAAGTTCAATATTCAGAATTTGATGGGTCTAATTATAGTAGTTTTATCACAACGCGAGAAACATACATACATTTATGCAGATTCTTCATTATTTATTTTTTTTAAATACAATGCAGGGCGATCATATTTGGTGGCAACAATTTAAAAAATGAAACAATGCATTTTAGTGAATCAACGCAAAATGGCAAAACGAAACTAATAGCCCTTCTGGGCAAATTGACCCTTTGGACTAAAAATATGAATACTTAAAATATTAAAAATATTTGCGTTCTGCAAAGTATTTTTATTACTTTAATAAAATTCAGAATTAAAAAAAATTGTTTTCATTAATCTAACTCTTGAAGCTTTCTGGGTATCCTAACCATTTCACAAGAATTTTGTTTAATTTTCAAGTTTTTTTTTATCTTTTCATTTTTATAAATTTCATATTTTTATCACATTTAACCAATTCGTTTTCAGGAAAATGTTCTTTAGTTTCTTCATTGTTTAAATCTTTCAGTTCATACATTAGAAGATCCTTTAAAATTTGATAAATAATAAAATTCTTTTCTGTGAAGGATTTATCATATATTTTTATAAAAACGGTTTTGAATTTTGTGATCCTAAAGGTATCAACGATTTTAAATTTATATTTTCTACTTTCTGTGGGCTTATATAAATAAATGCTTATAAATTTATATAAGCCCAGAGGCGTTCTTATAAATTTATATAAGCCCAGAGAGCTTTATTGTCTTTATGAGATGCTTCAAGGCGTGCCATTTTTATCGACTGAGGATATGAATTTTTATAATTTGCAGAGTCTCACTCGTTTACAATACTCAAGCATTACATACCCTAAATACAAAGACTCTAGATTTAAGCGAATTATCGTTATGTCTAGATAAGCAAATGGAAACGTACTAACGGTATAAAAGACATTTTTATTAAGAATTCAAAATGTAGAATTGAAGGCGCTCCTGATGCTTACAAACTCAGCCAGCATTATAACTATAAATAAAAAAACAAGGAATACAAATTTAAACTAGGTGTAATTAGAAGTTAGGCAAACGCTACGTAGAGATATTTAACTCGCAAATTGGCTCTAGCCTGCACCGACGTGACAGCACAATTTGCAGGAATAAAACGCCGTCGTGAACAGAAGTGCTCTCATAGAATATCAAATACTAACATGGCCTTCAGCAGGCGGAACACGTTCTGACTAAAACGATCTCAAACTCTTAAATATACGCGAGCTAAAATCTGCATTCTGGCAGGAAAACGGAAAGGGAGAAGTGACAGTAAAGATTCACGACATAAAATAACTGTTTATTCAATATAAATATCTCACAAATTTTTAGCTAATTTATCTAGCACGTCTATATGTCTTTTAGTTCCATTTGCATCTAAATATTTCCTTTTCTTCTCATTCAAAGGCTTTCAAATATGCGACATTTGATTCCAATAGTTTTCGTAATAAACCAATGACTATCTTTATATATATATCATGCTTGATCTTTAAACAATTGTTGAGTATTTTTGTTGATAAATTCTTTATTGATCTGAATCCTCATGGGAACTATTCCTTTAAAAATCTGTAGAGTCTTTTTTTTTGTGTGTGCTGGAGACGTGAAGAAATGAGCAATGCATTGGTCAGGACTGAATACGCTCCATGTGTGTTGACCATTACACCACGAAGACATGCTAAGAAGACGAGAGAAATACCTTATATACTCCCCCTTTTAAAGGACCACTGGGGATTAGGCGACCCAATCGCCAAATCCTGGTGGTGGAGAATCATCATCCACCACCTTTGTTTTTAGTTCGGGCGCCACTGTAGAGACATTAGGATTATTTCGAAGCAGGGGCTTGAAAAATGATCAGTGCCCTCGCCAGGACTTGAATCTCGGACCTCTCGACCGGCGCCGAGTGCACTACACCAGGAAGGTATGCTAAAAAGGCGGGAGAAATACCTTTATAAAATCTTTTAAACGCGTTTGTGACCTCTTCTCCTGTTCTCCTGACCTTTCTCCTTCTCTGTTATGGGAACAGCCCACGCATATTTATTAAAGCAATCAATTACATTTAATAAACAAGTTGTTTCTCCGTTATATATAAAGGACTTTAAAAATTATAAATCTGCTTGCCATTGATCGTCACTGTTAGGAACACATGTTGTTCTCCTTCTAAAATTTCTAATGAGTCTAATTTAGTTTAAGTGGTTTATAATTTAGTTTAAGTGGTTTATAATTTGCATAATCATCTTCTTGATATAAAAAGGCTTTAATTTTTTTGAGGTACTTTGACTTTCTTGTACAGGTCCTTCACGGCTCAATAACCTGTTTCAGTAATATAATATGCAAATTTTGAGGTTTTTTTTTCTTTTCTTTCAAGACGTTTGATCTAAAAAAGTCCTTTTTTTAAACGGCAGACGACAAGTACTTTTCAGTATGGGTATGTTGCTTTTAGAAAAATTTCCATGCGAAATTTAAGTTTTTGTTTTTCCTTTTCGTTTCAAACAGTATTCCATTCCCAAAGTCTTTTTTTTTTTTTTTGCTTGTATAATAGGTCTACTGACGCCTCTTTGTATTTTTCATGCATGGGCTTTGGAATGTCGT
>KK115997.1:449914-471621 GCA_000611955.2 Stegodyphus mimosarum
AGACCATTCTTTATAAATTAAATCAAAATTTAATGTCGTTTTGCCCCATACAAGCTGCGTCTCAGACCCTGTGAACGAGCGCCCAGGCAAATGCATTCCAAAGGGTGAACTGTTAATGAGTTTATAAATCACAACTTTCCCTTTCTTCATTTATATAATATAAAAAATTACTAGCCATTCAATTTCTTTTTTTTTAAGATATTTTTCAATCGGGAAAGAATTGTAAATTTTTAATAAAATCTCGTTCTTTTACTAAAACGTCTTTCTTCGTCATGGTTTTAGCTTTCATAGAATTTAGCAGAAATTTATAAAGTTTATAAGCATACTTATATTCTTATATATATATAAGTATATTATATTTTTCTTTCTGAAATTTTTAACGATTTGTCTATTTTAACGATTGTATAATTTCGGTATTTCAATGCAGCAAGAGATTAAAACGCGAGGGCAGATAAGGAGCTTTGTAACTAGGATAAGGAGCTATCTTCTAATTTATTTTCCTTTCTTATAGGATCAAAAGTTTTCCTACATTTCATTATCAGATTTTAAAAATCAAACATGATGGAACAAAAATCAAATGACGCAATCAAGATGAAACAGTCAATCATGGGGTTCTTTAATACACCTAATTGAACATTTTACTAAACTTTTCTCTTGATAATTGTCCATCAGTTTCTCTTATGTTCTGTTTCATTTATTTCGATATTAATTTAAAAAATATGAAAAAATTAGAGTGGATTCTTTTTCTTTAAAAACGCTGTAATTGTCTTCAGCTAGATAAATGATGAACGCATTTTTGTGTCTCCTGCAATAGTATGTACTTATCTTATATTTTGTACTTATCTGATCTTCAGCGAGGCAATCATCGTATACAATTATATTCTTTTTATGTAGATCAAAATCATCTAACTACACAAGTTCTTCCTAGTCATCCGTCGTAGCAGTTCTTCATGTCTACACTATTAAAATCTGTGCTCGTCTGTTTGTTTGTGGCATTTTCGCCTACGGAAAGGCGGGGAGTTGAGTTTCGAGAGAGTATCCTCGGATTCCAAAAATTCGTGTGAAGCCATTTCGACCATTCTCATCTTCGTAAGATTTTAATCAGCCGAGATATTAATTAAAAACTCTGAAAACGCCAATCTTCGCCCTTATTTTTCCCAGCGGCAGCAGTCTTGCAAACTGGAGATAAAAATCTGCTTTATTTCGAAAAGTGTTGCCACTGCTCGCTTTCAAATAGTAGAGTTGGTTAATAAAAGATTTGTAAGTTTTACCAAATATTAAATAAAAACAGCATTGTCAAATATTAAACATATTATGATTATATAAGGTCATATTCTGACTTTGAAGAAAGCACGCGATTGAATGTGATGTCAATCTACGTAGAAAACTTTTCGTTATTTAAATAAGTAGCTGCTGTTGGCAACGTTTTATTTCAGGTTAGGATAACTGACACGCTATGTTACTGCCACGTTAATTCTTTGATTCATATTGAGAAAAACTTGTTTTATAGCATTAAGTTTAAATTGTGACGTCATACGCATACGCTAAAAGGTTTATCTTCCGCTTTCTTAGCATGCATTCGTGGTGTAATGGTCAGCACGCTTGGCGAGATCGGAGGTTCGAGTCCCGGCGAGGGTATTGCTCATGTTTCATTTCTTTCTTCTGCATCGAAAAAATCCTAATGTTTCTACAGTGGCGCCCGAACTAAAAAAGGTGGTGGATGATGACTATCCAACACTGGGATTTGTCGATTGTGTCCCCTAATCCCCAGTCGCCCTTTGAAAGGGGAAGTATACAAGGTATTTTCTCCGCTTTCTTAGCTTGCCTTCGTACCATAGTGGTTAGCACGCTCGGCTCGTATTCGAGAGGTCCGTGGTTCGAGCCTCGGCAAGGGCATTGCCCATTTTTCATCTCTACTGCTTTTCAAAAATAAATGAATAAATAAATAAATAAATAAAAACCTAATGTCACTACAGTGGCGCCCGAACTAAAAAAGGTGGTGGATGATGATTATCCATCACTATGACTTGGCGACTGGGTTCCCCAATCCCCAGTCGCCCTCTAAAATGGGGGATTATATAAGGTATTTCTTCCGCCTTCTTAGCATGCTTTCGTTGTGTAGTAGCCAGCAGGCTTGGCGCTTACTCGAGAGGCCCGTGGTTGGAGTCCAGGGGTGAGGGTATTGCTCATTTTTTATGACTCCTGCTTCGATTTTTTATGACTCCTGCTAATGCCTCTAAGACGTGTGACGTGTACCCTGAAGGGTCAAAAGGTTGTGTTTCTTGGTTTGGCAACAAAATATTATTTACGAATTGGTTGCTGCTTGGTAAAACTGAACTTAATTCATTTATACTGAAATGTTTTTATACATTTTCTTTTGAGATGTACATAGAACTCACAAATTTTGCTTTGACCGCAGCCCGCTAATAACTTTTTATCCCAGTTGTAAAGTTTATGGTATCTTCCCTTTGAATACCTTCTAATCCCTTAAATTCTTCAATCAACTCTGAATATGATGAGTATTTTTATACATAAATAACATAATATCATAATTAAAAATTTTTCGAAGTAAATGTCTTAAAAGATTTTTTTTCCCAATATAGAATCTCCTTTAGTCACAAGCCTGAAAGGGTTAATGGGTATGAGAGAGTTTTGATTCGGATTTATAACGTTTCTTCTTTGTCAAATTTCTCCTTTTTATCATATAAAGAGATAAAAAATTTTACATAACGCAAGTTTTATTTGGTTATAAACGAAACATTAAAAAAATAGCGAAAAGAAATTCAAATTTATAGGTTCTAAAGTTTCAAAAAGAAGTTAAGCTAAATGACGAAGATAAGCTTACAAAGGAAACTGAAATACTTCAGTCCATTTAGAAATTTCATAAGTGCGTTTGATTCGAGTAATTTCCTAGATATTAGTTTTTTAGAAGAAAATAATTTAGATCTACGTTCAAAAATGTTTACTACTCTTAACGAAGAAAACACTGATCAAATAATCTAAAAAGGCCAAAAAGGATAGTCATTTAAGAACAAGATAAGTAAAGAAAGAGGCCAACTGAGCAGTTAAATTTCTCGAGCTAAACATTTGACTGAAACAAAAAAGATCGACTGTAGAGAACAATGAGAAGAAAGAAAGAAAAAATGTTGGAGATGTATTTGGGAAAATTACATAAAATAAAAGTTTCTTTCAAAACTGACCGTTAAGGGCTTAGAAAATAAACTAGATCTTTTAAAGGAGCTAACTCAAAAAATTTGCAACCATTTTGAATGCAAAAATGATCAGATAACTATTTGCGGAGGAATGTTATAATAAATATTATTCTTTATAAATGAGACGTTTTTTAAAATCAGTGTGTATCTTTCCGATCATCAGAGAGATAACATGAGAAAAGCATTTGAAAATAAAAAAGTTGTTTCTTTAATAATCACAAATGACGAGGCATCTAATTTTGATACACTGTTAACAAAATCTCAAATCACGCATATTCTATTACAAAATATACTTATTTCAGTACCTTATATCTGATTTTATACTTTTTACGCTTATTTTTGAATCACCCTGTATATTCGCATACCCATTTACCCAAGACTTACACAAAGAAGGAGACGTTCTAGGAAGAAATGTCTGCGAATGAGAAAACCAGCCACGTGTACGAATTCTATAAAATCTATACCTATTAGCAAACGTAAAAGCATACATCTCCGATCGACATTTCCAAATAGATTCCCTTAACAACGAAACAGGTACAGGTAAAAGTGGGGGAAACACTTAAATTTCACCATTAGCCTCGCAGATATAGTCTCATTGCATTAACTAACGCACAGTTCGTTTTAGTGAGAATACCCCAGAGGACGTATCCGATCATTTTCACACGCTTCTTTCTCTGCCACCAAACCACTCGAGAGAACTTTCAGCACGCAAATATTTTAAGTGCCCTTATGCCAAACAGGCACCATACATTAACAAACAGCCATACCTTCTCTGAGATTTTAGCCCGAATCCAACGATCCGGCAGCCAGCGTGAGCAATATAAGATCATACTCATGAACTCTCTATCCCAATGTAACGCTTGGGGCATTACAGCTGTAGATAAATAGCAGGAAAATATCTCAAGGCCAACGTACAGAGCCGGTGTTTTCAGTGCTAGTACCTGCAGCTGCTTACTATTAAGTGCATGTGCGATTTATTAGGTTTTATTATTCAGAGTTTAACTCTACGAACTTTGCAAGATAATCATATAATAAACATCATTATTAATTAAGCATACGCAAATATACGAGCATAAGCATATATAAAATATGAATTCTTGTAACCTATTCTTGTTTAGCTGTTGGAGTTTACAATTTCCTGAATTTGGAATTAAAGCTTATTTCCAAAATTTAGTTGTACAAACGAACGGAGCAAAATGCACCACTTTTGCTAACATTTTCTAGGATCCTTGACATTTTTCGTTTCAGTTTTCAAATGAATAACAAATGAGGTACAATACTTCTAAGCGTAGCACTTCCTGACGAGCTTCGCGACATTTTAATATTCTACTGTAATCCCCTTATAAAGTTTTAAACAAGCGTTCGCCTGAATCCAATCTCCTAAAACGTGAACAAAATAAGATACGATGCATAGAAGCAATATTAAATTATTAACAGCAAATTCAGTTCTTAGCTGTTATGTCACGTTCCAGCGCTCCTAGTTGCCCACCTTTCTTGCTTATAACATCGGAGGGACTACACACGAGGCGTGTAAAATGAAGGATTTGGTGCATTTGAAGCTTAGGCAACTTTTGAGGAGAAGAATAAATCCCAAAAATACCGTCGTAATCCCCGGAACTTTACTTTAATGAAGCAAATGTTTATAAATTGTGAAAAAATATGTCTATTCTGAAAGACATATAGGTAAAAAGCTTTCTGTTAAAAGTTACGCATAAATGAATTAAATTTAGACGTTAAAAAAGTGAAGCTCTTGCCATTTGTTCCCTTCAACGCAATTATCGGATTAGTCTAGCTTAACGTCTATCAGCGTTAAGTATTATTGATTGGTTTTTAGAAAGGTATACCATGCATGGTGTGGAGAATCATCCCATTTCCTTGTATGGGCTCTGGTGGTGTAAGTGGTTACATGTTAACCTGGCAGTCAGAAAGATCGTGGCTAGAATCTTGGCAAGGACACAGTTGATCATTCCTGTTTGTCGGTTCGAAAATTGTCATAGTCTCTACAGTGGTAGTCTTTTCATTTCGGTATCTATTACTAATCGACTTTTAAAAAACATACAGAATAATGTAGGTTTTATAACTCGAATGTTTTCTGTGTTGAAATAAAAAAAACAGGTAATTAAAACTACATTTATAATTATGTGAATAAGATATATATAGTATTTTAGGTTTATTTAATTACGGCAAAGCACACGAGGGCTGTCTGCGTAAGGGAAGGATTGCCTTCGTGGAGGACTTTCTAAGGAAAACTGGCTCCTATATACGATAGATAGTATAGAAAACAATATTAAAACGTGGCCATTTAGAAATTTCATATTATACGTTCTTTCTTTCTTTTTTTTTAATATAGTTTGGGGGACGGAAAGAATGTTTTAAAATAATTTGAAAGATACAAAAGTTACAACTTCTAAGATTTACAGTTATGCAATCTTTTTAAAAGTTAACGGGTTATAGATTTTAAAATTTGCATTCGTGTTATCACACCGCTGAATATTGGTAGTTCGATTCGGAGTTCCAATCAGGTCGGCAGGCTAGCTACTTTTGTTAATTTTTTGTGGTTTTCCCCAGTTTGGCCGAGAGAGTCCTACACGAAATCATCCTACAACCCGCATGTACCGTATCAATAGCCTGTATGTACTTTGCCATATTCAAATAACCTAACCTAAAATTTGCTTTCAAAACTTAATCTATACAAATTCCAGTTTAATGCCTCAGACGACTTACTGAAACTAAACTGTTCCGATTAGCATACTAGTTTAAGAATTAATTCCCCAGGAATTCAGAATATTGAGCACTGATTTCAAAAACGCTGTTAAAGGGCCATATATTGCAATTATTTTTAATGAAATTTGAAGATAAAATAGCAACTGACCGCTTCTAAAGTCTTGATTTGATCTGACTTTATCTGCTAAAGAAAAGATTTAATAATTCAAGACATAGATAGGCATTTATTTCTCTGCATCTCTTGCATACGAAGTTGCAACAAATGGTTTTCTCAAGCAGAGGTACTTTCATTCAGCCAGGGCTCCAAACTCACTTATGATGGATAACAAATAACTCTTCGATGAGTTTCATAAGAAATATTAAGTAGGTGTTTCTGCGATTGCTTTTCAAATATCTCAGTTTATTACACTAATAGCTACGTACCTGTATAATTTGAATGACAAACTAATGATCTTTTGTTGCAGAATTGGCAGCAACATTGAGAATTAACTCCATTTACCAATCTGTGTCATTAAAGATTACCTGATGACAGTTTTTAACAGTGGTATTCTGTCGGCCCATGTGTCTATAACGTAATAAAACTTGCGCGAGTAGTCGAAAGAAGAAGACTGCTGCCATTCTTAAATTGACGAAACTTTTAAAAATGTCTGTAATATAATCTTTTCATATTTATACACTATTACAGTATTAATAAATCACACGGATTAGAAAATTATCTATTTTAAAATCTATTCTCTATCGTTGGATGTTCAGTCAGGTTTTGAATGGTTAAATCGATAAAAAATCTTTATTTTTTATCGATTTAACCATTCAAAAGAAGTTTGAACAATTGACTTCTCCAATTCTTCATTCATCTCGTGTGCAACGTGATAATAACCAATTCCCCTTCAGAAATTTTACCAGGAAGGCCAGATAAGCATAATATGCATTTCCATAAGAAGCAATGCATTCAAATTAAGCTCTGCGGAAAAGAATTTTTAATTTATCTTTCAAACTGTAATAAACGTATTATATGGTTGATACTGTTTTGTGATCGGGACTAGATACAGATATTGCCAAAATATTTGCGATACGGTTAAGTTAAAAAAATTCCATAACAGATATACATAAAATTAGAATTTGTTAATATAAATTAAACAACTTGCCAAAAAAATTAGAAAAAAAAGTCAATTAGTCAATTAGAATCAAATTTGTTTCGTGATCAGTTCAATTATATTTATGATTAACGCAGAAGTGTTCAAATTCAGTTTTACATTATTCCTCAGTAGAATACCTTTTCCAACATGTTTTCTTATAATGCCATCAATAATCTTTCTTCAGCAACTGAAAGTAAAGTTCTGACAGAGCAATTAGGGCACTGCAACTAAAAAATATTCTTTTGTTCTCAGCAAGTCCGCTGCCTGAGAAAATTTACTGGAAGTTAAGTCTGAACACTATTGATAAATTAAACAAACTGCCGTTATGAAATTGATTCTCGATCCTTCAAACTAATTTTACGTAATATTTTTTTTCTCGGATGTTTATTTTCACACTCCATTTCGGTACTTCCTTCGATTTGAAGTAGAGCTTCATTTTATGATTTTTTGTGCACTTTCTTTCAGAGTGAATCCTTTAAGAAATTTTACGGAAGCTGTTTAATCATTAGCTAAGATCCAAACAAATTTTCATAGTAAAATTCATTCCAAAGTTTCATCCATAGTAAATAAAATAATAATAAAAATGCAAATCATCGTTACATCTTTAAAATTTGCATTTTCATTATCAATTTAAAAAAGTACATTCCTTTACTTACATTTTCCCTTTATTTTTTTTACATTTCCTTTACTTTAAAAAAACCCCATTGTAACGGCTTTAAAATTGAGGGGACGGGGGACTTTAAAAATTAGTTTTTTAAGTTTTTGTTTTTTCAACAAGAAATTTTATACATATACATATTATAACATCAGTTTACAAAAAATATGTTCAAAGTTTCAATTTATTTTAAATTAAAAATTATTAAAACAAATAATTAATTATTTTAATGAAAGATTTAAAATGCTCCTTGGGTTCTAATTTTCAATATCCTTTCCTAATTTTTCCTTTTAGTTAGTTATAAAGATTTGACAAAAGCTTCTGTGTATCCGTTATCGAATATGATAGAGCAGAAATTTTTAAAAAGGATTTTTGCGAATTTATACCCAGTGGTCGGGAAAATGTCACCTTTTGTTAAACATTATGAAAAGTTTAAATTTCTTAATAACCTCGTATCCAAAAATACATACACAGATCTACTGTAACATATAACAAGATAATTTCTTCCAAATACCATTCATTTTTAACTAAAAATGTGACGCACGGAGCATTTTCGAAACATACCAACTGCGGAAACATATTTTTTTGAGAAAACCAGATTTAAAGTTTTTCTGCAAACTTACCTTTAATATATGGTCATGAGAAACAGCAAATTAACTTTAAATATGAATTTGTAAACGCTAGATAACATTTCCGTATCATTTAATTATTTTAATCAAGTTATGTATTGATATCCAATGAAACTTTTAAAAATCACCCGCACCATATGTTTTACTCAAATTTGTTACATTTACATTATCTTTCTGAACTTTACAACATTTTTTTAATATTTCTGTTTTTTTCCAAGCAGCTAAACTTTTCTTTTTGCTTTGGTTCAAGCGACGGTGATCGCACGTTTTTACAATGAGTAGGGAAAACAGGTTTTTTTCCCCCGTTCTACGCGTATAGCATTTACACAACCAAAGTTAAATTCATAGTTGTCAATACTGACATTTCTAGCCTTTTTTTTAGAAATAAACACTTCTTTTGTGCAAAGATATAAATTATAACATCAGTAAATAACTGTTGAAATACATTTTTTTACACTTTCTCCAAAATTGAAAGGGCAAAGTTTACGTTTTTTATACATTTTAAATTATTGTAATTAACTTCTTTAATAATTAGAATATTTGAACTCGTGGTTTTTTGCATACGGTGTAGATACGTATATAGAATATTACGAGAGTAAAGAAGAAAATTCAATATTTTGGTTAATTTTTAGCTATTTTAAAGTCCACCATCCCCTTAAACAATGGCGACTTCATATGAAACAATCTCTTGCAGAGTTTAGCAAAATATTTGGTCATGACTCCAGTTCCGATAACAGAACAGTATCCACAGTTAACATCTGTGACAGACGTTAAAATTACACTCCTCTTCAAAGTTGCAACTATTCTACTACGTGTAAAGGTGTCCTGATATTTTATTGTAGACATATTGCACGTACAATCTCGCTTTCACTTCCAGAAGAATGCCTGGAAATTTTCCTTCTTAAGTTGTCTCGTACTGCGCCCACTGACTACTTGCTTTTTGGGTGTCTTGATGTATCCTCTGACGTCATGACGCTGATATTTGCATATACATCACCTTTATACCGAGTTGGTTTTTGATTGTATTGATTGAAAAAAGCCCTTTTCAACAATTTCATGATAGTACGCTCAAAAAATAATCTGTTGCTTAAGTCTTGGACACTAGTGTATTAACGTTACTAATATCTAATAATATATCTTCTTTCTTTAATCTCGCCTCTGTTGCTCCCTAAGTTTCAAATCATTTAATGCTGCTAGAATTGCTGTTTGTGTGGGCTGCTACAATTCTGAAGTCGTCGTCATCATTCCTGTTGTCGTCGTTTTCGTGTATCGCTCAGTCTGTCTTTCTGCAAGCAATGATTTTCAGAAATATAATGAGCATATATATTATAAATAGCATAAAATATATTAAATAATATATAATCATAAAATTTTAATCATTTACAAAATTCTAAAAATATTTTAGAAGTGTTGCTTATGCAAAATAATATATAAAATATAAAGCAGATATTAAAGGAAAATCCTAAAAACATTCCGTATTGACTCGCATATTTTCCCTTTTTAAGTGCAATGCCCTGAAAATTTTATTTTAAGTATTCATGTAATTTTGCCCTTCTGACGGCGTTCAGATAGCGAACTTTCCTAAATTTGAAATGGATGTGTGTGTGCGTGGTGATAAGTTTTGTTTTACTAAATGATTTGCTCATAGATTTTGGGTGCATGGGCTCTGAATGAAGTAACAATAACAATAAAAAGTTTCAAGAAAACAGGGATATCTAATTTTCTGCCTTTTCTTGAAATTCTTCACTATATCTGTTTCATCAAGAAGAATCCATGAGCAAATCAGTTGGCAAAAGATAATCACTATGTGGTTGAATCCATTGAAAATTTATGAGAATTCGCTTTTTAAACACATTCAGGAAGAGGAAAATTAGGTGAGTGCTTAGAAATTTTCAGTTGTGCTTAGATAAAGGCAAAAATACAAAGGAAGGAAAAAATGAGAGTAAATACAGTTTCACTAACTAAACTTTCGATTTTAATGCTACGTTAATAAAAGCTCAATAATTCAAACATTAAAGAAGTGTTGTTATATTGGCCATTTTCGTTCCAGGTACTTTTAATTTGTTAAAAGAAAACATTTATATCTGAATTAAAATTTACTGCTAATCGAAGAGTTAATATACATTTTTGGTTAAATATCGCATTTAGTTTATTGAGTACATGGAATATTTTTATTTTCTACCAAACATTCAGATTTTGTGTATCCTGCAAACACAGTTCACAAATTGAAAAATGCTTAAGGGCTAGAATGCATTAAAAGACGATAGACGTTTAAAGGTGACGTAACAGTAACGTCAAAATAGGAAATAACTCTCTAATTGGAAACGTAATATATTGACATAGCAATAAAATCATCTAGTTTATAAACAATGGCTGCGTAAATCGCAACTTAATCCTTTTCAGTATTCACCGTCCTTGGAATGGTTACCAATAAAACAGCTGAATCTGCGAGAAATACAATAAATTTTGCAAACAAGATTCTTTGCTTTTTATCCTCTGTATCGTTATCAAGGACAAATTTTTGTTTTTAATACTCGGAAACTTCTACCGTAACACTTCCGCAAACATAGCAAAAGATTTTTATTTCCACAATTTTATAGTCTCAACGCCATTTTTATAGCGGATAATCACAGGACTCATTTCTATACCTTTCGCAGCCAAGTCTCTTATAACATATTTTTTCTAAGGCTTGCCTTAAATTGTAATATGCTAATAACAATAGCATCCAAGTCATTTAGCTTAGTGTTTTAATTGTAGGAAATAGCACAAATAGTGAAGAAATGACTGTAAACGTTATAAGGTATTTCTCCCGCCTTCTTACATGCCTTCGTGGTGTAGTGGTCAGCGCGCTCGGCGCGTATTCGAGAGGTCCGTGGTTCGAGTCCCGGCGAGGCATTGCTCATTTTTCATCTCTCTTGCTTTAAAAAAATAACTGATGTTTCTACAGTGGCATCCGAACTAAAAAAGGTGGTGGATGATGATTCTCCACCACTGGGAAATGGCGACTGAGTCCCCTAATCCCCAGTCGCCCTTTAAAAGAGGGAGAATATAAGGCATTTCTCCCACCTTCTTAGCATGCCTTTGTGGTGTAGTGGTCAGCACGTTCGGCCCGTATTCGAGAGGTCCGGGGTTCGAGTGCCGAGGAGGACAATGCTCATTTTTCACCACTCTTGCTTTTAAAAAAATACCTAATGTCTCTACAACGTTACTGTAACATGGGATGGAGAACATTTAGTTTTTCACTACTATGCAACGGACGTTCAGTATGTTCTAAACCTAAGTATGATTTAATTCTTGAGGGGTAGTGAATGATACATGGTAAAATGGTTGTACCATTGTTTGGAGAAGTTAGGTTAGGTTAAATGGCAAAGACAAAGAAACTGGAGGGTTATGTAACTATAGGAAAGTATGTGTTCATAAGGGATATTTTAAAATATTTTAAAGGAAACTGGCTCACTTCCGCGTTAAACATGGGAAAAACCACGAAAGCTCCCATGCAGCCAGCCATTTCCCGGGATTTAAACCCAGGTCGAACTACCCCCACTGCATAGAGACTTTATTCCTCAGCAGCTTGCGGACCGTATCATCCTTTGGAAGCATAAAAAAGGATTTTTAAAGGTTCTGAGTGACGGGGGTTGCTTAACATTCAAAATTAAATTCCATCCGGTGATTGAGTCTTTGGAAAAAAGGTAATGCCAAAAAATATTCGTCAGTTCATGATTGCTCTCTTTTGCTATACTATCTTCCTATGTCATTGTCAAAAGTAACCTCCGAACTCACGCAAACTCCTTTTGCCTCGCAAATGTATAATACAGAACTTATAAAACTAAGTTAATTAAACAGTGTATTTATTAGTATCGTGCCTTTATATGAACAAATCCTTCTGTTGAAACAGATAGCTCTGGCCTTGCTATAATCCAATAAGCTAATCCATTCTTACAAATCTTTTCACAAGTCTTAATCTTACCTTTCCAGGCTTAACTAATCCTAATCTTAATCGTTAAATAATGAAATTAAAATTTTAAAAGTCCAGTTTTTTGGCGCCCAATGGAAGCGTTTATTAAACGCAGAACGTAATTTTTGCAGTTCAGTAAATCTGAATTACCAGTATTACTTATTTGTGATTCTGATAGTCCCATACTTGCTACGCGTTCAAGTGAACCGCAGATCTGTTGCATGGAAAGACCACAGATGCAGAAGCTACGAAACGCAATTGAGGAGATGCCCTACTGTACAGCTCACTTATTCTTTGAAAATTCCTACCTCCAAGAAACTTTATAAATGTGTTTGGAGTTCCCTCGAAAATCCAAGCGGAGGAATTAGATTGGGTTTTGAAGAAAAGAGCACAACTTGTAAGGTTTTAGTTTAAACTAACAAAGTTTTATTTTAATTTTTCCTTTCTTATGTGTTCTTATTTCAACTTCCCGTTAGAATGAGCGCGCGTTTCAGCTTTACGCTAATATGAAGTGGAGCCAAGTTTTGTATTTAAAGGTTAGCAAGGAACTTCTCAGTATGAGAGAGCTTTTAGTCTCAGATCACTGCGGCTCTGTTCGACGTTCGCCTGACTAGCTAGTATTTAAATTCTAAACCTTAGCGCTATTACTCTATTGAAGTAATATAAATGCGTTAGTATTAGCTAAATCTTGCTACGCACCATTCATAGTTTAACATAGAGGCCAGCCTCGCGTTTATAGCTCTGAGAGCAACGACTACTTAATTTCTACTTTTTTTATTTTAAACTATTTGATTGTTCAGTTTAGACCCAAGTGCGGTCAATATTTTTTGTTATCCCTTCCGGGTGGGGAAGTGGCTGTAAATAGTGGTTTAATAAAAGGGTAATTTTAAACCCCTCTCACGGGCAGTTATTCTCCCACTTAACCACAGTTATTCTACCACAGAACGATACGAACGATATCCCACAATCACCACACACCACCCTGGCTCTATATGCCGATGACACGGCAATTCTCACTCTTCGCACGAACGTCGTTTTCCCATGTAAATCTCTGAACCAACAATATGTAATCAAAAACTGGATCTTTGACTTTATCTCAGATTTTGTTTGCAAGATCAAAGACTATAATAGTAATACTGGCAATAATACTCGTATTTGCATTTTACCCCTTTGGGAAATATTGTAAATTATCTCGTTATGATATCTTGTTATTACAACATCCCTTAGGACCGGATTGCAAGAGTTTGGCTATTTCATCCATACCTGCAAAGCCTGTGAGAGGTGCGGAAAAACGCAACCACCGCCAGTTTGAAAAGAAAAAAGAATACAACATCAACTGGGAAAGATCTAAATTGACAAAAGGTAGCAGTTTTTTCACTAATCATTACGTTAATTTCAGAATATATCAGATTTACAAAGCAGCTGTACAACAGCTATGCAGACCCAACAGTAGATAGTACGCCTACTAAAATACTTCTATGTGCTCCAGCAGTTATATTTAATGCAATGTAATCTCCGGCCTTGTAATCCTGCCGCTATCAATGTTTTCCAGGGAACGGTACGACTCGGAGTAAAAGTTGCATTACTCCAAGTACCGTATACCTAATTCCTGGCAACCTGTTCTGAAGCAAAGTCTTTCTCTAAGATAGCGGACTGATTGCCATCGTCTGTAATGACCTCCTTTCCCTTCGGTAAGGACATGACTTAAGGTTTCCTTTCTTTTAGAGACGAGGAACGTTTCGCTAGATGCTATGCCAGTTTACTACTCACCCAGCTCTGAGGCCCACTGTTGTAATTAGAGGCATTTATTCCCATTGCATCAATTCATGCCGTAGTAGCAGGGAACTTTAACTCTTTTGCACGGACAGAGACCAAACTCTTTTCTTCTCTAACATCTGAAAAAGCCCGTGCAAACAAATTTCTGTTGGAATAGACTTCTTTCTCCCTGATAAGTAGAATTCTACAGCATTAACAATGACCTACTTAAATGAAATGATTACTTTTCTCTTTGGGGACTTTTATGCAGTTTCTTCCATTGTATGCAGTTTTCCCTTAGGACAGGATTGCAGCTGCGCGCATCAATAGTTAAACGTTTTTCCCAAACCAATTGCAATAAAACAAGAGAGATACTTTAGTCGCTTCAAAAGAATGATTGACATGTCACTTAACAACTTCCGAAATCATTGAGCTATTCACTAACTTGACGAGAGAAAACACCAGGTAGGAAATGGACTCAGGCGTTCTGGCGACCTGCCGATATCTTAATACACGGGCGATATTGCTGTGAAAGGGTTTATTCAACAAATCCTCTTTGGGACTTTGGCAGAGAAGATGAATGTGCTACCGCTCCAGCACTTTGCGTTATCAAAGAGGTTAATGTTTATCAATGTTCACGACTCTCCTCCTACTTTCTAGACCACCCGTGCCAGGAGAGGCCAGATCTCACTCTTGCTGCGCCAAGCACAGCTAACCACATTGTAAGACTGGCCAGTAAGAGATATTCACTCAGCAAGTGATCATATAATTATTACGCACCTCGTAGGCATTCCAGTGACGCATTTCATTGAAAGATGATATACGACAGTTTATGGATGCTATTCTACGTTTGCGAACCACCACTTACCTCCTGCCGTCATAGTGATAAAACAGTTTGAAAGATGCCCTGACGCAGCTACGTTACGTAACTACTTTCACTATGTTCTGACAGAGCTACGCTTTCGATGCAGACTTGATCAATAATAAAACAGCTGCCTGTAATCGGGCCTATAGAATTAAATTAATCGGGACAGTGAATCACACATCCTGGTGGAATAAGTCTGGCTTTTATTGTTGAATACAGTAGAGTTCGAGCTCAAAGTCGTAAAGCCCAGGCTGCCTACCAACAAAAACTTAGATTCGCATGTTAAAACTCCGTAAAGCTAGATCTCAGTACGAGAAAGGCCATATAAAAGAATTCAAACTTGCTCCCTGTTCCAATACTGCAGATACATATGTTCAAGCTTACAAAGTAACATGTAATAATGTTTATCGGCCAACCACCATCACGACATCTTTACTTCCTTCGGCAATTACAAGCGCAGAAGAAATGCAGCCCATTACAGATAATATCTTTATCTTTGACACGAATGATGACTTTACAAAGAGCAATTAGGTATAGTTTCCAGCTCTGGAACTGGACGAACAGAGTTGGTACTGAAACCTCTTCTATGCTTTTTGAATTCCATTAAGTCATACAAGCTTTAGCACTGAAAAAGGCATCGGGCCCGTATGGCATAGATATTGCCATTATTCATATTCTATATTAAGCTTTCCGGAACTTATCCTTGGTTGGCAACAGGCTTGCTGAAAACTATGCCACTTTCCTCGAGAACATAGAGACTGCAGAAGTAGCTTTGTCCCTCAAAAATGATAAGGAATCTGCACACTCTTCCTCATGTATGCCAGTCTGGCTACTTTCAGCACTTGGAAAACTTCTCGAACGAATTGTACTTTCCAGACTCAAATTTCAACTGCGCATCACAGCTGTAATTCATCCTAAGTAGTACAACTTTCGTATAGGATATTCTACTGAGAATGCATTGCATGAGCTTATACCGACTCTCATTGGCAACAAGAATGCAGATATGAACTGGATCGTTACTACTATAGATATTAAGATATTAAAGAGGCGTTCAACTCGCTTTGGTGTCCTGGTGTGATTAACACTCTTGACTCCGTTTCATGCCCAGGTACCATAATTGATCTCATACGAACCTATCTATAAGACCGAAAAGTGGAAATTACGTTGGAAAATGTTATTGTCAAGAAATATATGTTACAGGGGGTTCCTCAAGGTTCATGCTTGGGACCAACTTTATGGAATGTAGTTGCTAATACGACATTCCTGCACGTCTGGACACAGAATGCGTTAAATTGATAGCTTATGCAGACGGCTTTGTGTTGGCGGTTGAGGAAAGAAATAACTTGCAGAGAAGAACATGAACGTGCCTAAAATATCTGCACAGTGGTCCAGAAAACATAAGCTGAAGGTGTTAGCTAACAAAACACAGGCGATGATAATTACTCGCAAGGGAGTCTTTAGATGGAATTTTAGTCTAACGATTAAGTTTGCCTACTAAATTTGTTGCTGAATTCAGATACTTGAGTCTTATTACTGACAATCCTTTATCATGGATTCCGCACTTACTCTGTTTAAAGGATAAATTTAGTAGGCTTACCGATTCCATATAAAGCACAACATCATTAAAATGATGCATTCCATCACTGTTGCTGAAGGCATGGTATCAGACAGTTATAAAGCATATAGTCTTTTATGCACTTTCTATCTGGCGAGGTAAAATAATTTCGCATATAAGGAGAAAACTGCTCACAATGCAACGACCGCAGCTGCTGCTCATATGCATAGCATATTATACTATCTCAACAGCTGCCCCTCAAAATCATTGCTGGTCTGCCCACACTTGACCTAGTGGTTGAACGAGAGGCTATCGTTGTGAGAACTACAAGACTTAATTTGGCAACTGACCTTTGGGGACGGATTTAAACGAAAAACATAATCCTGCAAATATCTGCCCTCCGACCTATCGCAACTTACAACAAATTACCTTCTTCGTTCAACCAACAGTACTACAACAAGATATATCTTTGCATGTAAAGAATTTGTTTGGCTCTGATTCCATAGATCCCCAGGTTCCATAGATTAAGGTACAGTTTACGGCTTTTGTTATCTGGACGGAGATTAAATTGTACATTCTGGGAAGCGGAGACTGGGATGCAATAATATAATGTACAAAGAAGAATTAATAGCAATAAGAGCAGTGACTTGCTAGTCGCAGCGCACTCCCCACAAAGATAATATATAGAGATTCGGCTTCTAATTTTGCCATAATCCCAGCAGGGCGAAGAAAATGGCCCCCTTATTTATCCAATACGTAAGCTGCTGCTTGAGTGTCCAGCCTGTAAGAGGCTTGCTCTGTACTGTGTGCACACTGGTATTCTGAGAAATGAGCAGGCAGATATCATTGCGAAGAACGCGGACAATGATCCATCTCATCTGGAATATCCCCTTTCATTTCCAATCCTGTTTCTGAAACATTCTACTCGTAATCTTCTTGCGCAGTCGCTGGGACTTAGCTGCTACAGGCAGGTGTACCCATCGGCTGATGCCAAAGGTTAAAATAAAACTGCAAACTGATAAAGCAAATCTCACTCAGCTTCTAACATGCCACGGTCCCTTTCTGTCCTATTTCACCCGATTTGGGTATAATGACACGGACATCTGTGACTATGGCAGGGGCTTAAAAATCCCGACCACTACATATTTCAAGTTTTTACGAACTTTCAGATTTGTACTTAAGACGGTTTCAGATTTGTACTTAAGACGGTTATTTTATGTTAATTTCTAATACGTTTTTATACGTATCTTGATGCTAGGTCAATATCTATAACAAGCATGACTTAAAAAATGAGTAATGGTATGAGCTGGCATTGTACGTTTAGACAATTGAAATTAATGATACTGATAATGATGATTATGTTCAATTTATAATATCGTTTATTGTGAAACACTGGAAGCATATATAATTTTTATGCTGCAACCATCTATAATTTATTTAGGCATATTTCTGCTCTAGTATTTTCTTCGTACGTTTATATATCTCTTTTCCTTTTCAATAAAACTTCCTATTGAGATGACGTTCAATTCCGCATGGCCCGACATAGAAAGGATTTCCTCTTGATGGTGCATTGTTAGTCCCATGCTGTTAATTTTATGCAAAGAATTTAACATTCTGTATTTAATATTTATCTATAGTAACTCTTGAATTAATTCTCCCTCTTTAGTACTTGCTTTTATTTTAAAAGATTTTGGAAAATGCAAAAAATTTCAATTCTTGTTAACATATTTTTTTTGCCAAATCACATTGAGAAAATAAATGTAAAAAATTTAAGGGTTTAAATCTTCTCAAATAAATGTCCATTTTCAAAAACTGTATACTTAATTTTTTTTCCATTAAATGTATATTATAAATTTTGGTAGAATTAAAAACTCTTAATTAAATGAAATTATATATTATATATGATAGATCTGAGAGATTTGAAATTTGAGAGTCGTTTGGAACTAGTATTCAACAAAATTTAAAATTCGTCTGTCTTATCTCTAATTTATACTAATTGAATAGAATTTTCTAAAGTTTATACTAATTCAATATGTTTTATAGTTTGTAAGGCATTTCCCCCGCCTTTTTCGCATGCCTTCGTGGTGTAGTGGTCAGCACGTATTCGAGAGGTCCATGGTTCGAGTCCCGGCGAGGGCATTGCTCATTTTTCACATCTCCTGCTTCCAAATAAAGCGTAATGTCTCTACAGTGGCGCCCCAACAAAAAAGGGGGTGGATGATGATTCCCCACTACCAGGATTTGGCGACTGGGTTCCCTAATCCCCAGTTGCACTTTAAATGGGGGTTATGTAAGGTATTTCTCTCGCCTTCTTCGCATGCTTTCGTGGTGTAGTGGTTGACATGCTCGGCGTGTATTCGAGAATTCGTAGTTCGAGTCCCGGCGAGGGCATTGCTCATTTTTCACGCATCTTGCTTCCAAAATACCTAATGTCATTACAGTGGCGCTCGAACAAAAAATGTGGTGGATGACGTTTCTCCACCTCCTTTGGCGTTCGAGTCCCCTAATCCTCAGTCGCTCCTTAAAAGGAGAAGTATATAAGGTAATCCTCCCACCGTATTAGCATACCTTCGTGGTGTAATGGTCAGCACGCTTGGCGCGTATTCGAGAGATCTGTGGTACGAGTCCCGGCGAGGGTATTGCTCATTTTGAAAAAATACATAATGTCTCTGGAAGTTGAACTTAATTTTATTGAAATTCTCTGCTCACATTTACTCTAAAAAATAAAAAAAATTCAAGCTTTCGGTGTTTTTGACGTTTCTAAATAAACGTGAAGCATTTTATTGGTGATATGTTAATTTTCTTTTGTCTTCTGTCATTGTTTAAAGTAGAATTTTCTGGTATCTCAACTATTGTTTTCGTACATCTTTAATTTAATCTGTTTGTAGCAACGGAATATAATCATGAAACTGCATAACAATGGAAATTTAATTTTGAAATGTTCGATCTTTTATTCAAGTTTCTATGCAAATTTTCTACTGCTTCGGTTTTCCGTTTTCTAATAAACAATTCCGAGAATTGTTTGTCCGCAAAACAGACTAACGAGATCATATGGCTTTACTCGATGCGGCGATTTGTTATTCGCAGACTGTTGAAGTAATATGCATAGAAACCTAATATAAGTTTCTGTAATACATGGAATTGAAATGAAATCCATGGATTTCTATGCAATAGAATGAGATGTAGCTAAATAGCAATGCATTGCTATTTCTAACAATATAAGCCTTTATAAATCCGTAAAACCAGTTTCAGTAGATATATACATATTCAAATTTTCTTCTGAAGTTGAATACAGCTGCATTAATTAAATTTTATAAAATGCATATGCTTATGAATACATATTCATTGTTTTCATGAGTATTATGATATGAAGTTTATTTTTCAGGCTGACGTAAACAACGTGATTCAATACTTCTTTACATCAACCTCATATGATCTGTGTAGTTTAACAAATGAAAATGATAATTTTATACCTTCAGAAATGGATTTAAGAAATGTATTGCTGAATGCATAATTTAAAAAATTATAAACATTCTGTTTAGAAAAATGGTCAACATTTTTTCATGTGTGAACACATATCAAATAGTTGTTTTTAGATATATTTAATTTTGTTTCCAATTTCTTTAAACATCTCAGCTTGTTTGCCTTGTCATGAAAGTTCCGGAATTTAAAAAATAAACATCCGTGTAGAATTCCGACATAATAAATACGAATTTTGATTTATTTTTTACAGTCACAACCGCTTGAAAGTTTTTAATATATGGTTTTACTGCAGCTATACAGTTTTAAAAGGAAATTTCTATTCGTGATAAAAAAAGCGCAGAATGAGTAAATATTAATAATAATAAAACAACAACAAAAATATCTTTGCTGAATGCTTTGCATTTATTTTTTACATTCTGAATCAAAAGTTCAAGTCACACAAAAATCGAGCAATTTGCTGTTAATAAAATCCACTGGGAAAGGAATGCCTGCAACATGAGAAAAAATAAAGTTAAAATTTTGGGGTTAAAATGTTCATTGGGATGGAATTTATAAAATATAAAAAATATCCATAATGCTTACTTATAAAATATAATACGCAGAAAAAAATATCTGTAAAAACTGAATAAACATATTGAAATAAAGCGTAATTTATAATATCCTGAAAGCGCTTGGTCATTCTTCCAAGTTATAATAGAAAGAAAAAAAATAGGAACAATTATCAGCAAATTTTCATAAATTACATGAATTCCTGATGTTAATTAAACATTTTTTTCCTAATCATCAGCGGATTTCTGAATTGCATGTGCATTCGTTTGTAGAAACTATTTGTCAAAATGTTTATCTTTTTTTTTGGGAGGGGAGGGGAAATCTTAGCCGTTCTGATTATTTTTGAAAAAATAATCTGTAATTAGGTAAATGCTAATAGGTAATGTACCAAGAGAAATAATTGTTTTGATGTTTAACTTTTTTGGCGAATCCCTTGCGCGTAATTGGTACGACTGAGAACCAATAACACACAATAGGCCAATGAGTAAAAAAGACCAACGCGAGCATTTCCTTCTTTTTACACGAGATTCATCAGGAGGATGGAGTTCCATCGTTTTTTAGTTCGGGCGCCAATGTTGAGATATTAGGTTATTTGGAAGCAGAAGATATGAAAAATGAGCAATGCCCTCGCCGGGACTCACTCCGACCTCTCGAATACGCACAGAGTGCGTACCATTACACCATGAAAGCATGCTAAGAAGGCGGGAGAAATACCTTATATACTCCCCCTTTTACAGGACTGCTGGGGATAACGGAACACAATCACCAAATCTTGGTGGGTGGAGAATCATCATCCACCACCTTTTTTTAGTTCGAGCGCCACTGTAGAGACATTAGATTATTTCGAAGCAGGCGACATGAAAAATGAGGAACGCCCTCGCCGAAACTCGAACCTCGAATCTCAGCAGCTCCTACCAAGTCGACAGATATTTTGTTTGCATTTCCGGCCAGTACGAAGGATGAACTGAAACCCCACTGCGTGAAACTGTAATCCCAATACTACTTCTAACTGCTTTTGTTCAACGTATATTGCTGTAACAGTTATGTGAAAGCGTTGCTTGTGTGCATTGAATGAATGACGTGTTTTTCAAAGCTCAGTAAAGTAAAGATATTGTAGTGCGTATATAACTTTATTTGAACATTAAAAGTTATATCACCGGAAAGCCCTCAAAGAGAGGAATCTCCTGAT
>KK115998.1:0-31117 GCA_000611955.2 Stegodyphus mimosarum
CCACTGATACATGGATTCCGTGATACATGAATTAACCAGCTGTTGGTGAATACGGGGGTAAGTGCATATGAAAGTGAACAGGATCAATAACCTCGGCTATAAACGAACAGAGTCGTTCCTTATAGCCGAATTCCGTATAGTTTGATTACTAGCTGGTAACCATAGCAACACCGCATTAGGATTTAAATATCACAACCACTTAAGCTATAAATACCATCTGGAATACTGGAGAACGGAAAAAGACCTAGGGGGTCTATAGGCTTTTTGAAAGCAGAAAGAATATACATTCAGTGATCGTCTTAGAAAATAGTATCATACACTTGTGCTATGTTAGGCGCTGTAATGAATTAATACTTGCTATTCGTTCATTGCCTTCTGTAGATTTATAGTAAATTTCGTTTGCAAGATTTAAAAACACTGATTCGCTTTTCGATAAACGCTAGGATAACAATTAATAGTAATCAAAGCTATCTTTTTGTTGTTGTTGTTGTTGTTGTTGTTTTGTTTTTTTGGTCCCTGTGTTGCATTAATATTTTTATTCCTGTTTTATTTAGGAATTTTTATTTGCCTATTCAGCATCGGACATAAATTTTTATCACATTAAAAGTAGTAGGAGCAGTAAAATAAAAATACAACTCAACCCTTTTATAGTCAAATTTTTTATGTGATAACTTCAGACGACCGCCTCTTAAAATGACCAGTCTTTCTGAAAATATACATGAAACATTACTTTGAATATCATTGCGTTTAAGCAATCGTATTCATAGAAAACCAAATCTTTTGGACATGTTGAGGATTGCCTTAGAAAGGCTATATTCTATTCTGTAAATTTGTTTCAATTTTAATGATAAATCAGAGATCGAAGGCGATATAATCGGCATAGCTAGAACATTTGCAGCCGGTGGCCGACCTCGAGTGTGTTCGCCTAGACAGTCTTTGAATTCGTCTCTCCTTTTGGTATAAGCAAATGACTGAATGTAAAAATGACATGAAGGAAATAAATTAAAAATTTACTTCTGAAAAAATTTTTAATTCTATCATTTTAAAATTGTATTATTATTATTATATTTGTTTGCAAAGCCACTTAAAACAAAGGACTACACTGATAGTACAGAACTATTTCTTAAATGAAAAATTAATCATTTGTAGTTCTAAAATGATTTTTATTTAAAAAACTCATCACAACTAGAAACACAGCAATTGTGAAAAAAATTCTCGGCAGTATTACATTATCTGAAGAGCTGTATTTTAAAACAAATAGCAAAACGTCCATAGGACCCACCTTCTACATTTCTGTTTTGTTTTCTTTAGCATAATAATGGAAATAAAACTTTGAAATGTTTCTCTCGAACTGAGGGAATTCTTCCTTATTAACCTTTTGATGGCCCTCAACGAGCTCAGCTCATATTCCAGTTACGCACCGCAGTGGGCGCAAACAAACGCAGTTCGTGTTACAAATTTACGTCTGACAATTATCGCTCGTATTTGGAAAGAAATAATTGCTTAATCTCGCTACACCCCCCGTAGGTTGCACCAAGATCACAATTTAGTTGATATTCGCAATTTTCAAGCTTCGAATGAATAAAAATGGTATAAGGGTGCGTAGCTGTTGAAATCTCGCGGTGATTTCTTTGGATACAGATCTACAGAAAAATCTATTTTTTTCTTAAATTAATTCCATACGGTAATTCAGAACCGTATTGTTCTTTATTTGCCTGGACTAACCTCCATATATTATTTCACATGAAATTGGCGTCTTCAAATTATGTCGTCCGTGGTGAACCAGCCCCCTCTAGCTGCGCTACTGAGTCTAACATCACATCAATTAAAGAAATGAAGATGAAATTTTCGTATATAATTAAAAGCGTCAATTAACTTTATAATACAAATACACAGAAAATGGAAGCAAATTATCTGACTAAAAATGTGTGTCTATAAATTGTCAGACATGTGAATACATTGTAAATTTAAGTTCTGGTTTCTGCATTTCAGCTCTTTATAAGGTTTTGAAACGTTGCAAAGTCACCTGCTATAATATCTATGATAAGGAACTCGCTGACCAATTAACTATTGATATGCAATATACACCAACTTATGTACCATAAAGAATATAAACAGCAGTCTTGCAAATCATGCATTATCTTCAAAATTTTAACCGTATTAAAACTATTGTTAAGATCTAACAGCGGCCTACTGTAATATTGCTGTAAACAGCTAGATCAGCTATAGTTTATATCCCGGCGAATCAGTTGTCCATATAGGAGTATTTCGTGGTTCCCCTTAACAAGAAAAGATGTATACTTTTATAGCTTATAACGTGTAAAAGTACAATCAGGATCTCTCGTAGCGAAGCTGGTAACATTAGCAAAGTTGGAATGGTTTTTATGGATGAAAAAAAAAGGGGGGGATTAAAAAATGCATGATATTTTGTTTCGTATATGATACTTTTTGTAAGTATAAATGATAAAACTCATTTGCAAAATTGTCATGAAATTTCCCCAGGGTCTAGAATTTTTACATTTTCAACTTTTTCGCAAACAACTTCAGTCATTATTACATCGACTTCTCCGCAATTAGATAAATCTCTAAATCTCCGATTTCTGTTCATGAAACAACCTTTTTTCATGACCGAGTTTGAGCATGTTTTGCTTTTTACATATTCTCTCGCATAGCCTTGAGTAGGCGTGCGTAGATACGCATGGATAAAATCCCCAAACCGGATAATGCGCACTTGCATAATCAAGAGAATACTATATATATTTTAATAATTTTTTCGTTGAATCTTGAATGCGATTTGAAAGCTAGTTTTTATTAAATTGAGCGACAATTTAACTCGTGAAACAAAATATAATTTTAAAAAAAATTAATTCAGAATTTTTTATGTTGCATATAACCAATGCACAATAGTCATTTAGTAATATAAGCTACCTAAGATTTCCTTTGCCCAATATTTTATATAGAATAATTGAACAGACTTGAAAAATAAAGTATCGGAAAAGACACTAAAAATTACAATTTTTGGGACATTACTAGTTAGCATCAACTTATAAAAAATATTTTAAAGTTTATCTATTTGTTTTATTTTCCATATTATTACCATTAAAATTTTCCACGTGAAAACCTATTTCGGTAAAAATAAATTTTAATTTATTATAATACCCCAAATTACTCTTCCTAGAAACACAACCTGAAAACCTGTTCTGATGCCAATCCACCGTTTTTCATAAGGCTGCAGCAACTTTTTAGCGATATATTTATTACAATCAAAGAGCTGACAAAATATCTGCAAAGTAAAGTTATTACCCGCTCTTTGAATTCTTCCGCAAGACCCACGTTATTACTGAGCGAATTTTCGCAAATTTTAAGGATTTTTCGTAATTTTACAACATCTCTACATATAATAAAACAAAGAGTCTGTGTGTGTGTGTGTGTGTGTGTGTGGGTGTGTCTTTCGTTCGTGTTGCGAGTAAGCTAATAGACCCAGGGCCACGAAATTTGGTACATAGGTGTATCTACACAAGAGCCAGTGCACCTCGAAGCGATTTTTTCGAAATTCGAATTAGAATTTTTTTTATTTTATGTTTTGTGACCAAATCGCGAGATTTTGAGACGTAATGGGCTACAGGAAAGCGCGATTTTCATGCATTTCATTTTTACATCGTCGTGAAGCGTAGACACTTAGCTATTTTACGAACTTAAAATAAATTTCGTATTTCACTAAATCGACTAAATACGAGTTTATTTAGGAAGGTGAGCTTAACACCTTTTCAGCGGAATTTTAAAAAAAAACTGTTATTTTAAAAAATATGCTGTTAATTTTCCTTTGATTTTTGGACACGTTGAACTTTAATCCTTTCGACTCCTTTTAAAAAAAGAATTTTGGAAAAATAATAATATTTTGTATTTTTAAAAAAATTTTTAAATGAAGCTTTCGAATACACTTCTCACATCTCAGATATTTTAAAATGTAGTTTTGGCAAAAATTTTCCTTTCCTATTGTTGTTGATAGATTTTTGATGAAATTGCAACATCATTTCGATAGTTTTATTCTTTTAAAAATTTCGGTTTGGCAACAACTTTTCATCGTATTTCTTATGTTACTGTTTTTAAGAGACTGAAAAATTTAAGAAATTAAAAAGTTGTTTCTTTTTGCAACGGTAACTTGTTTAATTACTTTATAAGGATAATTAACATTTGTATCGAGGGATATTGCTTATTTCATTGTAATAGTATGTTTTAATTATATATAATTTTAATTAAAAAGTTTTGCATGATATTTTTGAATCTGTTTAAGTTCTTAATCTTTTTATACCATTCGAGTTCTTAAGATTTTGCAAAGGGAAGTTGGTTAATTTATTTATTAGGATAATAGTAATATTTGTATTAAGGGACACTGCATATTTCATTGTCATTTTTTATATATAATATACATTTTTATTGATTTCTTTTTTGATAGTTGTTCTGCAGAGTAAAATGCTTCGCGAAATGTTTTGTTTTTCGAGTTTCCTTCATGTTACTTTTTTGCTTATTTCACAGTTTGTAAGATATTGAAAAGTTTTGCATGATTTTTTTGCATGAGCCAGTGCACCTCGAAGCGAGTTTTTCGAAATTCGAATTAGATTTTTTTTTTAATTTTATGTTTTCTGACGAAATCGCGTCATTTTAAGACATAATGGGCTATAGCAAAGCGAGATTTCACTCTATTGAACAGTTTAAGAAATTGAAAGATTGTTTCTTTTTGCAAAGGTAAATTGTTTAATTAATTTATATATCTATATTTAAAAGGACGAGTCTTTCTGTGTGTGTAGGTGTCTTTCGTTCGTACTGCGCGTAAGCTAATAGACCCAGGCCTATGAAATCTGGTACACAGGATGCATCTAGACAAGAGCCAGTGCACATCGATTTTTCAAAATTCGAATGAGTTTTTTTTTAATGAAATAGTATCAAATTGATGATTTTCTCTCATTATATGAACAACAATGGCACGCAGCCATTGTTGCTGATATCAGCACTATTGCCACCCGGAAAAATGAGGGCGATAATTCTGTGCAGTTTTTAAATTTAATGTTTCTCTTGGATACTGGACGTTTGTCTAGAGAAGGCAGCAGGAAGTTGGTTAATTTATTTATTAGGATAATTAATATTTGTATTAAGGGATATTGCTTATTTCATTGTATGCTTTTTATATGTAATGCATTTTTAACTGAATTTTTTTCCGTTGTTGTTTGTTTCTTTTTCGATAAAATTATTCTGCAGAGTAAAATTCTGTGCAGTTTTCAAATTTAATGTTTGGTGTTCTCTTTAGGTATTTTTCCGGTACACTTAAAAGCCAGATGAAGGCTGGACGCGCAGCGGCTAGTAATAAATAAAAAAATCACGTATTTTTCTGATTTCTACTGAAGTTTCGAGATGGTTTCCAATGTTTTAATGCCTTTAATATTTACCGGGATCTTGAACAATCCATTTTTTAATACAAACTTACATGATAGCAGATTAGTTCACTGACGACCGAGGTGCCGGTAGGCCATCTGTTATCACTGATCACTGGTAATTCGACTGTGGTTCGAATAGCAGCGAATGGTGTGATTGCATGGGTGATTTCGTGATTTTCCCCACGTATATCATAGTATAAGCCAGTTTCACTTAGATAGTCCTCAACGAAGGCACCCCTCCGTTTACGGAGGTAGCCCTTGTGCGCTTTGCCGTAATTAAACAAATAACCAAACCAGTGATAATAACAGATACCAATTAAAAAAGAGATCTATGGGGCGTATAACGTATTAAATTATACTATCATCTGAAATCAATATATATTAAATTATACAATCATCTTAAATCAAGAATAGCCTGTAACAGTTCCGTTAACAATGGCAAAGTTGTTTTAAAATAAATATAACTTAATGCGGCGTTACATAACAGGTTCTTTGAAAGAAAATATAAGTGACAATCCTCGGCTACGAAATATTCGCGGAATTTCACGATTTATCTCTAGAGATGTTCTTTAATTTTCAATTATGCCATCCTTCCCGCGATGAAATAACTTATACTATGTAATGCACGAAATAATATTGAAATATTCAAATGTCATATTGCAAAAATTATTGAAGAGGCAAAATTTGCTTTAACGAATTCTTATATAAAATAACACAATATTCCTTGTAGTATTTGAAGACTATTTTAAATCCGTTTTAGTTATGCTTAATTTCAACGCATTCAATGAAGTGCTGACCTAATACGTATATATAATGAGATTATTCAAAAAATGTAAGTATAATTTGAACGCATTCTTTTTCTATGATTGAGTTCTATAAATTACCCCAAGTAAATAAATATCAGTGCAACATTCAAGATTTTACGTAGAATAGTTCAAAATTGGTAACTGAGGTTATTTTAAAGATATACCTAACGCTCTTTGAAAAAATATTGAATCAGCTTTCCACGTTCTCGCATAACCCTTAGCTGAAAATTTATTAGTATTATTAGTTAAATAATTAATCATTTTAATTACATTTAGCGGAGAGCCAAACATTGCGCCTGAGAAATTTTTCGTTGAATGCACCGACTCCTTATGGTTTCCAGACTCTACAGATGGCTATTGAAATCGTTCAACGTTTTGTTAGATTGATTGGCTATTGAAAGCTTTCAACTTTTTGTCCTCCTAAATTGTTTGAGGCAGGGGGGTATCAACATCCGAAACCAGTTCAACTCTGTAGACAACACACAAGCGAGAAAAAATTCGCCAAGTTTCCTACTTAGCGAAAGATCATAGACCTTATAAGAAATAGACCAACCCAAATGGGTTTTCTCCCTCGTCTAACGCATTCCCGGCTGTCCCCTTGACCACATCTGGAGGAGTAGGAACGACTAGCAGAAACTTAACAATGGCTGGCTATTGCAGAGCCTATAATTGTCAAGAAAAAGCTGGTTGTAGCGCCTTATTTCACAAATTAAAATTTTACATATTTTTATTTTTGAAACTGAGATTGATTTTTAAAAATTTAGCATATTTATCAAGCATAATTAAAATTTCCAAATAATTATAAAGCTATTGCATACTTCCAGGCCTGTATACTTTTTTAGCTTTTCCTACGCTTAAGGAAATTTCTAACTACTTCTTTTAGAAAATAATATTTTAAATCTGAACTAATAGAAAATTTTAAACAAACAATTTTCTCTTAGAATTGGTATGCTTGTTATTGGTGTAAATAAGTAAAAAATACTAAAATAACTAAAAATAAATTTTTGAAAGTTTTTTGTTTAAAATTCTAAATTGCGCTGCTTTTTTAAAATAACAGGTCAATATTATAGCATAATTTCCATCCATTTTTCCAAACATAAAGAAGTTTTATTTCAATTAAATTTCATAACACATCATAGTGATAAACACTTTTAACACCTTAATAATTTTTATGCATTTATTCTAACGTTAAAATTGTATTTAACTGTAATAATTAATTGTGCTAGTATTTTACAGTGATTATTTTTTTAAAATTTATTTCTAGTTTGGCATAAGATTTTTTTATTTACTGAGAATTTAATTTATTAACCCAAAGAGCCAGCAGCCCAGAAAAGCTATTAGTTTCGAAACGGCATTTTACGCTGTTTCACTATAAATGACCGTTTCACTTTGCAAATCGTGGCAACCAAATATTATCGTCCTGTATTATATTTAAAGAAATTAAATAATGAAGAATCTGCATGAATACGTGTATGTTTCTCGCACTGTGAAAAAACGATTGTATCTAGAATCATTAAATTTTGAATAATGTAACCCTCTATCCAAACAGGGCCACTTGGATCACCGAATTTCGAATTTGTTTTAATCCATTTCATATTTTGTAAAACTTTCACGAATTTTTGATTAACAAACTCAAAGAGTTCAAAGCGAGCAATGACAACATTGTACGGAATATAACATTTTTATCTTCAACGCGGAAATTCTACAGATGTGCTGTTTTCAAATATTTTGTGATAGTGCTGTTCAATTGAATTTTATGTGGTTTACGTGCGAAGAACATGATTTTCAATACATAAAAGTAACACGTAAAACGTTAAAAAAAACGACCCTTTGGGCGTAATATAAAAATCTGAGTGTTCCCATATTTTATTTTATTTTACCTTTTTATTTTTTCCCCTTATACTCAGAAAAGTTTATGCTTCGAATTGTATGAATTATTAAAATAAGTAATCATCTTATGATCATAATGTAATGTTAACAGTTAATGATTATATAATCAAATAAATGATCGTCTTTTAATGTTATAATAATTTTAAAAATCACTGCCTGAAAATGCTCATAAAACTTTAAAAAAATATCAGATCTTGTTTAATTTTGCCTTATTTGTTTCAAAGCACTCACGTACTGTCAATCTTGTACGCAAAAGTAAATTCATAAATTTTGTGTTTAGAGTTTTTACCGTTTTACCAAAGTAAAGGTCGCAATCCATCAATACAAATGTAAACAACACAGCGCCAAATCAATGTCCGCTTCAATTGCATAGAACAGTGATAATGAGTCAGCTCCCTTTCCTAGAAGCCTTACACACTCTATACTTTGATATAAATTGCTGCCCATTCATTAGATCTAAAGGATTGCCCTTATATCCTAAGTATCTTGGCCCACTTGAATTCTGTCTTCGTGAAAGCACAAACAACACAGCCGCCATATTGATTCGATCGTTTTCGCCGCGGAGTGATGGATTCGGAGTGATCGCTACGAGAACGATTGATCGTGAGCTCAAAGTGATCGTTGCGTTTCAATTGAATACCGAAACAGTAAAACCGATCGCAACTGATGACGTATCAGGACTAACGATCGCAAAATGTTTCAATTGAATGAGGCTTTAAAGCTCTTTATACAAGAATTATGAGTGAAAAAGTGCGCAAAATGCAGTAAAAAGTGGTTTAATGAGATATATTAAATCTTGTTTGTAAAAAGTGCGACTTTCATAATGTCATCACTTAAACAACATAACACATTTAGTAATTAAAAACAGTTATGTGATACAAACGCAATAAGTTTCACTATTAAAGTAAACCAGATAGTCCCTACTCCTTCTTGCGGACATGTGGGGAACACGCCTTCCGCCCACATTCAATCAATCAATCATTACCGCTATAGCCGATATATCACAAAAGTGTGTAACTTGTCCGGCTCATGAATTTCTGCCCGTAGGCTACAAGACTATAAAAGCTCCGGACACGTGATAGTTAGGAAAAACCTGCTAAAAAATTTGTCGAATGTGTTTACATCTACAAAAGATTATCAATTTATAATTTCATGACTGCCTTCCTGTATGACTTTGCCACATAGACCATTCTTTCGCCTAAGGGCGCGGTGCTAAGCACCTCTGATTTATTTAAACAAAAGTGAGCGGCCTCCGGCCTTACTTGTTATGTAGGTTAAAACTCATTAGTAGTTGACACCTTTAACCGAAAGTATTATCTTGATTTTGATCTTGATAGTTAGGAAAAGGTATAGGAGGGCCACAGTGGCACGAAAAATGCAAGAAAAAATATCAGAGAAGTACGAGGCAGTCAGCGCAATCAAGAAGTGTAAATGTCTGTGATATAAATAATTAGTTAATCCCATAAACACTGAGCAACATAAGAATCAAATTAGAAATAGTAGAATGACAATATAGTAGTACTAATCAGATAATTTCGGCTACAAATACTTTTTAAATAGGTACAAATACACATAATAAACATATATACAAGAGCATAAATAACAAACGAAAGTTCACACAGTAATATCCATAAAATGTACAAAAGCCTGAATAGGCTATGCTACGCTATGTCGAAAAATTTGAGTCCCGCGTGAGGAATGCTGCATACGGGCGAAGATTTTTATCCTCGTCGAGAATAACTTTGTTTCTTATGATAAACGCTTCCAGTTTCTAGGCCCTCCAGTCGCTGAGCTGTTACGACAGCTAATGCTGGTTGTTCGTCTTGGGTTTGAATATAGGCAAATAAGTTGTTTGCGTGATCGTTTTCCCTATGTGTAATATGAATATGAGTCAGTGTCTTTTATTCAGTCTATCTTGCATTTCTAGTTATATATTAGTTGCAAATGTGTAGCGGTGTTATCTATTGAAACAATTTTTCATTAATATCTATTTTGAAATTTTACAGAATATTTGATGTGCACACGACTTTTGAATCACCCTGTAGTTATCTGTCTCTATATATTGTTAAAATGAATAAGCATGTGTACGGTATTTTTAAATTTATAATTAATTGCTTCCACGTTTCCTCTAAAAGTATATGAAGCAATTCAAATCTTTAATTTGAAGGCAAAGAGAAAGGTCTGCTGTTTAAAATAGAATATTCTAAGCAGCTCTCTTTTCAGATAATAAAGACAATCGCTTTTATGTTTTCTTAAAATTTAAAAAACAAAATTTTGGCTGTTTCCACAGGAACTTAGTAGAAAAGGACGTTTGTATCCAGGAAAGTGTATTTATTTCCATAATACTAAATACTGCTGTTCAGTTCTGTTCTTTTACTTTAGTACATATTTTTCTGAATGTGTATTATTTTATATCTATACTTTTCGTATTTGATTAAAAAAGTAAAACATAGCTTCTATTTTTATTTTATTACTGTTTTCCAAAGATTCTATTGAAGATGAAATCATATGAATTATGATTTGGAGCAGCATTTCCAGAGATGGCTTGGTATACGTAGTGGATGAACCTCGAAACCGTGAAATCTGTTTTGCGAGATTTTCTTGTGTATACTGAGTGTATATCGCAGCTGCATTTCAATGTTATTAAATTTTGATGATGAGTTTTGTTTGCATTGTTTTCAAATTTTGATTTCACGCCAGTTACGGATAAGTGAATATAATGAAAGCAAATTCCCTGGTGGTAAATATTAAAAGAAGAAAACATTAGTTTTTGGAAGCATAACGCCCTGTGTAAATCGTTGAAAATGTTTGATGTATGATTATCATGTAATTCTTCAAGGAATCTGATTAGTGAATGTAAATAAATATGTAGGTATTAGGGAAATACGAGGTATTTCATGCGCAATAAATGTAAGTATTTCAGTGTGACACATTAGGCTTACATTTGACATAATGGTTGTCTTGTTAATAAACATTTATTTACATTTTCTAAAAATACTTTTCTTCAAAAATATAGTTCATCCTTGTGCGTGTGAGCGTTTTTATGCATTTTCATAAGTTTGAGACTAAGTAGGGTAAGAGTTATCTCTTTTCCGAACTTATTTTTTAATGTTTTTACAAACGTAAACAAATACTTGTTCTGCTTTGAGTTACAAATTTGAAAGGTAATTCTTCAGTTTTTTTAGGCTTCTTTTTCTTCTGAATTTCGTATTAATACATTTAAAGTTTTTTTTAATAATAATAATCATTAAAATTCATTGAAGTAATTTTTAAATGGGCTCTAAAGATTAATTTATTAATTATTGTTGTCATTTTATGTTTGTATGACTTTTACGAAAATCGCCCATTGTACTGACGATGACAACTTTAACTTTGTGTCTATTTTTCATGGACGTTTTTCGAGTAATTTTCTTGGAAGTGATATTTGGGTCTGAATTTTTCGAAGGGAAAAATTTAGTGACTTGATAGTTAAATTTTTCCTAAATCATTTTATATATAATTTAATTTTAATCTTTGCCTAGTTCTTTGTAATTTAAAGATCTAGCATTGTCATGTAGAAAAAATTTTAGGAAACATTAAATAAATAGTTAAACGTTTTTAAATATTTGTAGTTCACATCACATTTCTTATCTGTTTCATTGCCAGGGATTGGATTATTTATGGCATCAGTTGACAGTTATTTATTACATACCTGTTATGAGCATAGCATGTATGCAATAAATAATTCCTTTTCTTCCCAGTTTTCTCTCTAAATTAATATTATTATAGATTTTAGACTTTTTTTTTAAAATTTTTTAGTGTGGTTTAAAGAATGGCAGTACCTGTTTTCTCCTCTTTTCAGAATTTTTTATAGTTAAATCAGAAGTGTTCTATTTCTATGAGGCTGATAGTCTTTGTGAGACTTTCATTTTCTAAAACTGGAACTTACTGAATATTTAAAGAATTACTATGGAACATTTCAGTTCAGTAATACCATTCAGCATGTAACTAGAAAGCTTTGAATGTTAAAACCAAAATTTTATCAATTATACTTAGATTTTATATTCAGGGACTTTTTTTTTAATTGGTGTTTAACAAATATATCAAAACAGTTATAGTCTTTTAGATCTAAACACATTTTGCTTTGACATGTGGAGCAAGATGTAGGAATGATATGAAAATTGTTAAATTTATCCCTTTTGAAATAAAATCTATAAAAATGACATCTTTAGCATAAAGGTTCTTTCCAAGTAAGTTGCAGCTTAAGTTGCATTTTCTCATAACTAGAGAAACATGATAATAAATTCATTATATTTAAACAAAGTGATGAAATCATTTTTAAAATCTGCATACAGTATTTAGAAAACATAATTCTTGTTTAATTAAGTAAAAATCAAAAATCAAATGTTATATTTCTCATGCTATCTTAGAATGTAACTGAGAATAATTACAAAATGATATGTTATATTAAAGATAGCTGAGCAAATTTAGAACTATCATGAGACAAATTCCTTCTCTCCATTTAATTATTTGTAATAAGTTTTCTCGTTAGATCTGCTGAGAATAAAGCTTGTTGTCATATGAAACATTCCACATTCCTAAAATAAATTTTGTGTATCAAATTTTATATGCTGTGATTATTGTAATCAGCATTTAGTTTATAAAACGTTAAACAAGTGTACCCTCAATCAAAAGTTATTCCAAACTGTTTGTGAAAAATGATATTTGTCTGCATGGTAGAACTAAAATAATTTGATCTGCTTCCTTTCTGTAATTTTTTTTTTTTTGGTGATATATGATTAAGCTAACTGTAATGATAAAGCTAAAGTAATATGTTTGAAAGTTTTTTTTTTTTTTTTTATTTTTTTTTTTTTTTTTTCCCACCACTATCATTACAAGTTGGGAGTTTGCTTAATTTTATTTGTTCCATCTGTCATTACAAGGGGGCAGTTGGAAGTTTTGGTTTCTAATGTTTTTGATATTTATTCAGCAAAATCTGTTCTTAATTATGAATTTTATAATTTAAGAATTAATAATACGGTAAAGTGCTGAATCGCCCACTTCTTTGGCACGTTTTGTTTGGCCTTTTTTCCAAGAGTAAGAAGAATTGGATTTTTGTCAATTTCTTTTGAATTTTTAAGTGAAAATAGATCAATGTGTACATGGGCAAAGTCAAGGGAGTGTGCAGTGCCGAATTTGTGCAGTTCTGAGATTTTTTTTAAGTGAAAATAGGTTGATGTGTACATGGGGCCCAAATGCGCTTTAGCGTACTGCTTAGGGGCGATTGTTTTTGAATGAGCAATAAACGCGCCAACATGGGTAACTCCGTATATCCGTGAACATGGCTGACTGGGTATTTTGAAGCTACGGAAACATGTAGTTTTCGCGCATGCGTATTTCCTATTTTATAAAGAACGGTTTTATTGGTAATGTGAGATGACATAGCGGTTTATTCGAAATTCTTACGTGTTAATTTAAATAGTTATTTCAGTTGTCATTGTATTCTTTGAATGCGGTGTTTTTGTGTTGAGTTTTTGCTATTTTCGTACCTTATATTTCGTTAATACCGAGTCGGTATGGATTTAGCTGTGATGCTGAGAGAGGTGAGTGAATGTACATGTACATTTATTACTTTATTGGAAGTGCAAGTTGCTTAATTTTTATATTTTGTTGCCTTTTATTGAAATAATTTGGCTCAGCTGAAGAACAGAACGCTGGTATCGTTTGCAATTTATTTTATTTTGTTGATTTGTGCACATTGCCTACATTGTGCAATTCGCTGATGTTTTTTTTAAGTTAAAACGGAACGCTGTGCACATGGCATTTTCTTGTAATTTATTTTCGTTATTTTAGCTTATTTTGTTGATTTGTGTACGTTGCCTACATTGTGCAATTCGCTGAAGTTTTTTTTAAGTTTAAAAGGAACGCTGTGCACATGGCATTTTCTTGTAATTTATTTTCGTTATTTTAGCTTATTTTGTTCATTTGTGCACGTTGCGTACATTGTGCAATTCGCTGAAGTTTTTTTTAAGTTTAAAAGGAACGCTGTGCACATGGCATTTTCTTGTAATTTATTTTCGTTATTCTAGCTTATTTTGTTTATTTGTGTACGTTGCCTACATTGTGCAATTCTCAGATGTTTTTTTTAAGTTAAAACGGAACGGTGTGTACATGGTATCGTTTGTAATTTTAATGCCCTTTTAAAAAAAATTCCTTCTTTCTGGGATGCCATTTTGGTTACGTTTTCGCGGAGCGTGTCGGGAAGGTTATGTAACGGCATAAAATGTGTAAGTATTACAACATAAAATGTAAATAATTAATTTAAAGGTAACTGACAAATATTTTAATGATCGTAATGTTCGTTTTGCATATTATTTTATTATATTTTTGTGGCAACAGTTTCCATACTAATTTATGGTTTAGAATTCTATGTTTTGTTTACAATAGGTTTTCGCGGAGCGTGTCGGGAAGGTTGCAATTAATTGCAAAGACGTTTCGCAGAAACGCGCCGAATTGGCGATTTTCAAAACATCGCCAAGCAGTGGGCTAAAGCGCATTTTCACCTGTACATGGATACCAATCTTAAAAATGCATCAAGTAGTGGGTGATTCTACACTTTTCCCTAATAATATTCACAGAAGCTTTTCGTATTGTGTCACTGATAGTTTGCCCTTTTAGTCGTAAATGAAATTCTTCCATTAAAATGATCATACTGATGTGGTTGTTATTTTTTTTTTTGTAATCTGTAAGTTTTATTTATATATTTATTTTACTGTAATGAAATTTCTCTTGATGGAGCTGTTTGGAATGGTGGTGTTAGCTGAAGTTAAATATGCATACTGTTGGTTTAGGTTCGGTGGCATGGATGTTTGTGTCTCTGGTGTGTTTATGAAATGTCCCCTCAAAGTATCTTCATTCAAGTGTGTTCTCAAGAATTCGAAAAGGTGAATAAGTGAGATTCAGGCCCTTCAAATCCATTCCATGTAGTGTTCTAGCTTAAATTTGAGATGAAATTTAAGCAGATAGCCCTTTTATGCTTAGCTTAAATTAAATAATCTAATCATTGTTAGAATTCTTTATTGCAAGTTTATATCCTATATTATGTATAAAGTTTACTGTACTGTTTTTCCCATTTGAATTTCTGGAGAATATAATACTATGCTGTTTATGTTACGTGACATATTTTATATATTAATCAAACTAGGCAACCCTGAAGCATTTGTGTAAAAGCTTGAAAACTGAAATCGGAGAGAAGGAAAATTCTTCAGCTTATTTTGAATATACTTAATTTTGTGTTAATTTGAAAAACTTGAGTGTGTGAATCAGATGCCTTGAAGCTTTCAGTTCCCACATTAATCTTTTTATTTTAGTTAATGATTGAAATTATAGTCCTCATTGTCATTTAGCCTTCTCTTTGTTTTTTATTATTCTGTTTTTCGGTAGATGAAATTATGTATTATATTTTTCACTTTTCATATTTTAAGATATTATGCACAATTTGTTTTAAAATGTTACTAATGAAACAGTTAGCTTTTCACTAAAAAAAATCACCCCTTTTTATGTTGAAATAAAAGCCAGCTAAACATGGTTATTTCATCTAATTTATTATTTCGTCTGATAAAAATATAAAAAGTGCAAGTTATTGAAAGCATTACATATAATTTCACCAATTTTTTCTTTAACAGGTTTTTAATGTTGCAGATGATTTTGCATGTTTCAGTGACACTAAAAGTACTGGAAGTGATTTGCTTTTATATAAATTTATAAGTATTTGATTAATTAGACAAGAAGCAGGGGCTATCTGTTTAAATGTAATGATACCTTTGCAGAAGATTTTCCAAATAAATTTGGTTCATGATACAATACACATGAGGCCATCCCCAGATAGTTTGCCATCTTACTTGGCTACCAGGAAATAAATTTGGAATAAACTATATTTTGTGACTTTTAGCCATTTGATCATTGGTATTTCCAATTATGAATGGTATGATGTGGTGAACAAGTTTATTATTTTTGTCACTTACATTGTTGAGATATTCTGACTGACAGAGTTTAAGTTTCACCAGAGCCCTAAATTAGAAGGCTTCGTCCCTGATTTTATGTAACTGAACAACAATTTCAGTAGAAATTTGATATCGAAAATTTTATTTTTTGTAATAAAATTATATTAAAATCTTTAATTATTTAAATAAATAATAAATCAATTAAATAATAATTATCAATTAAATAATAATTAATAAATATTAATATCAATTAAATAATTATTTATTAATGATATTAATAGTCATGTTATCTATTTATTTAGTCTTGTTCCTCTTTCTTAACGGTTTTCCATAGGGCTCTGACACTTCTACTTTTAGAAATTAAGCCCTGCTGACTGATTTATATATTGATTTTATAAGATTAACTATTTATACTGTTTCTTATATTCAAATTGATTATTATTCAACTTTTTATTCCAAATATTTCTTAATGACATTCTCCAAGATAAGGAGATTTTGCTAATTTGCTAAATAATGAAATATTTAAAGTCCAGTAATAAACTGGAAAAATAAATTTGGAGCATGTATGCATTAAAGAGCAGATGAGAGAAGATCAGTTTATTTAATATATTATTTTTGAATTTTATTATTTTGATATTTTTTTTTATTTCAAGAAATATATCTCACGTTCTCTGCAAATTCCTGCCATATTGTTCCATAACAAATTGCAGGTTTTCATCTGGATGAATTAGAAACTCAGGCTGTTAATTTTTTAAATAAAAATATGTAGAAAAAGTCATGTGAATATTTTACATAATTTTTTTACTTGTTTCTCATAGAGGAGAAGAGAAGACTAATGACTAACATAGTACTTGGGAATTCTTATTTTATGCAAAGCATTTAATAGTGCATTAATTAGGTGTCTATAATAATGTAGGTTGGTTGGTTGGAAAGTGGAGTGGGTGACTCTTGAACCTCCTTCTAGGGTATTCTCAAAATTTGCAGAACTGTATAGTAAGTGTGGTGTGATTATACTTCTATGACTAGTGGTGAATTTCTGTGCCCTGTCCACTTCTACGTATGCCTATTGTTTTAAAGTGTTTGCATTAAGCTTTCACATAATATCTTTGTTACTGAAAGAAAAAAATATCAGATAAAAAAAAACCTAATACTTATCATCACTTTCAACTGGATATATGCTGTCTTATTCTCCATCAGAACCACAAGACTTTGTCAGCTGTTACTTTACTTAGTATTTTTGTACTATGAATGTAGGATTAAAACTATGATTTTTATCCATTAGTGTATGTATCAAAATGATTTTTATCATTAGTGTGTTTTATTTTATTAAACATATTCATATGAGTGTCTATACTTTGTATATATTTATATGTGTTTCTTGTGGGTGTAATTATTCACGTCTTGTTAACTCAAATTTTATGACTTAAAGTTTTTCGACTCCTTTTAATTTCAGCATGTTGATATTAGTCTATAGGAACATTTTATAGTTTGTTCAAATTATGTGATAGTTTCATTTTCAAAATCTGAATTTTGTTCAAGTGTCTATATCTTAACTATTTAACAAAACAATTGCGTTAGTGCATATATGAGTGAGTGGCTTTAAAATTTGTCAACCATCCTATTTAGCTTAGTAATTGGAAAAAAATATATATTACTGATGAGTCAATTCAAATCCCAGTGTCTTTGCAAAGTGAGGACACTTAAAAATATGTCAGTCTAAGAGACTTTTTGAGAAGTTAGTGGCAGAGGAAAAGGAAGACTCTTAAGTTCCATTCCTCGGAAATGGTCTTCATTAGAATTGAGGAGGAGCTAGTTCAGTAGCCCTCATGAGCTTTTGCCCTGTTAGTTGAAGCATTTTCAAAAATATAAAATGGTATAAAAAATTCCACTTTAATAAAAATAACATATTGTTAATTGAAAAAAAAAAGTTAGAAAACAGTGAAACAATGTAAATGAAACAAACAATATGAAAATATAAATTTATTGTGCGAGATAAAAGGTATTAACCAAAAATGAAATAAATTTTCATTTATTTTCAAAATTTTCTTCATTTTACATGAAAGTTATTTATATTTTCCATTGTTGGTACTGTTGATGTTCATAAGTAATTCAGTTTTGTAAATGTTTTTATCTTTATATATGTATGTATGTATGTCTGTACATGTATCTTTAATTTTTTTTATAGGTGCCAACTCTTTGTAAGAAGTATTTCTGTATGTGATAACTGGACTACGTTGTATGAAAAGTGCTGCCGTAGAGCCACACTGTTCTTTATGTAAGATTTCTATTTATTAACAAAAGTCTCATAAAAGATATATTTAATATGTTAATTTACACTAGTATCCAAAATTAAAATGAAAAAGCAAAAAAATTTTCCTCCTAAACTTGTATATGTTTAGAAAAATTGCAGAGAAGGCTGATTATAATCACCCAAACTATTGTTGTAATTTCTAGAGTTCAAATTATTCTAAGTTAAAGAACAAGAATTGAGGTATGCTACAAGAACCATTTTTTAATTTGTGATAGCCAAATACAAAATTTCATAATTATGTTTAAGAACAAGAATAGGTTGTTGTTGTAATGTTGGGTGAAAAGCACCTGTCAATAGCTACTACTTTAAAATAATTTAGTTCTTGATCAAGAGCCAATTTGGAGATGCAAACTTAAGTGCCCGGAAAACAAAGGAATAAAATTAAACTAACTTTTGTTTCATTGGATGGCATGATTTGAAGTGTGGTGGAAGGCAAACTGATGAAGGCTTAGGGTAAACCATAAACCATGCGAAGCCCTCTTAATCCCATCCTGGCTGATATCTACATGCATTATTATGAATTAAAATTATTTGAAACTTTAAACTTCCTGGTATGGTTCTGCTAGGTAGATGATACTTTTAACCTGTTTGATAGTGATGAAGGTGATTTAAATAACGTTCTTTCAATTATGAATGCCATTGACCCTGCTATTCAGTTCACTTTTGAACTTGAGACATCCAATTCTCTTCCGTTCCTCGACATTTTGGTCACATGTAGCACATCCAACTTCAGTACTACAGTTTACCATAAACCTTTCATCGGTTTGTTTTCCACCACACTTCAAATAATTTCATCCAAAAAACTAAACAAAAGTTAGCTTCTTATTGTTCCTTTGTTTTCTGTGCACTTCAAGCTTGCTCCTCCAAATTGGCTGTTGATCAAGAACTAAATTATTTAAAAGCATCAGCTGTTGACAGGGGCTTTTCAACCAACATTATTAATCAAGCAGTTAAAAATTTGTCATCTCAACACACCAAAAGGCACACTCTTGTTTTAGGAGATTATAAGAATTCTGTTGTGATTCCTTGCTTTCCATCAATTAGCTATAAAATTGCATGTATTTTACAGAAATTTTATTTCCTGGTCATTTATTCTCCTATCAATAAAATTCCAAGTTCCATACTCAAGGACCCCATTCTGGATATGAATTCCTGGGGTATTTACAGGATTCCTTATCAATATGGTTTAATTTACATTGCCAAACTAAGATAGCCTTAAAATTTCGCATTAAGAAGCATGAGGCATATGTTAGGAAAAAGAAAACACTGAAGTCTTCTGTTGCCTAACATTGTTGGTCCGAAAATCACACTTTTAACTCTTCTGCAGCCAAAATTATTCAAAAAATACCTTCCATTGGTAAATTCAATTTCCTAGAGGTGTTTCACATTTAAAAAAAATCTGAAGTTTTTCTTAAATAATTCAAAAAAATTTTAAGATTTTCCTCATGTTGTTTTCTCAAAATATTTAGGATATGCATCAGTTTTCTCTATAAAATTAATTTTACACTTTTGCCCTCTGATTCCCCCCCCCCTTTTTTGTTTTCTCAAAATATTTCTACCTTTTTGCTGTTACAGAATTGGTAGGGGTAATTTTTCTTTAGGATTTTAGACATTGCAATGTAAAAAATTTAGAAGGATTGGAAAGCAAGATTTTAGACCCATGAGTCCAGAAAAATGTCTTCATGATATTAACATGTGATGGATGTATTTTGCAGAAAGTTTGTGATGAATTGGAGAAAGAACAATGAAAACACAATATTTGAATGCTTTACCTCTGATACTAGAAGTCTTTTTCTTAGCATGTTTATCTTCCCTTTATTTTCTATACTTTTCACTATACACAAGCTTGGAAAATATCAAAAATGCTTCTAATCTTCTCACATGAACAAGCATTCATGAAAGAGAATATTTCTCTTGATAAAGAAATTTAAAACTGACAATTTAAAAGAATCATCTTATACTCAGGGCTGGTGCTAGGCATTTCCCGACCTGATGTAATCTCTGTCGATCATAAATTCTGCTCCCAGTGCCTGTCCTAAATTCTAAGTTTTGTCATTACTAGATTTTGTTGCTCAGTGTGTCACTAAATTCTAAAAATTCTATCACGTGGGCTCTGTAACTGGCTCTTACCATATATCATTTCATATTTATTCTGAATGTTCATATTACTAAAATAAAATTAGCACTTTTTTCTCTACATTCTAAATGCATTTAGTTTTTTAGAATAACCGTAATCTTTAATTAAATCCAAAAATTCTAAAATGAAGAGCAAGCATATTGAAGAAACGGTAGTTTTCCATTAGCCGGGTGCAAAACAGTCAATGGAATAAAAGTTGAAAACGTTCGACTATAAACAAATATTTATTAATAGTCAATGGAATTAGAACTGAATTAATTGAATGAGAAATACTGAATTGTCGGTGAAAATAGTTTCTTTTTTTTTTCGTGGTTTGTTTAATTTCTTTTATTATATGTCATTTCAGATTTATTATAGTATTTGAATAGAACATGTGGCTGCGATAAGATAATTCTTCAATCGTTTGGGGTCATGTGCTCTATTCTCTGAATTCATTCAAAACAAGGCACATTTTCCTTTTTTTCTTCCATCTTAATTTTTGTTTTAAAAAATGATGAAAATCTGGGATTTAGCGAGAACTGAAGAAGATGCAGTCTGATTTTTTGAAGAGAAAGGTATATTGGCAAAGAATGCAACATGTGATCAGAATCATGAAATGAAACTGTCTTTTTGTGACGGAGTACGTTGGCGGTGCAATCTTTTCAACATGCTAGACGAAGTAGAGCATTCACAATGGAACATGATTCAAATTATCCAAATTGAGTTTTCTAACATGTTTGAGATTTATTTACTGCTGGAGCAAAGAGATGACATCAGTCAAATGGTGTGAAAAACAACTGGATATGACTCATAATACAGTTGTAGATTGGTTAGGTTAGGTTAGGTTAGGTTATTCAATTATGGCAAAGCACACGAGGGCTATCTGCCTAAAGGGAGAGATGCCTTCGTGGAGGACTTTCTAAGGGAAACTGACTCGTATACACATTACACATGGGGAAAACCACGAAAACGCCCATGCAGCCAGCCCGTTCGCGGGATTCGAACCTCGGACCGAACTACCAGTGTTCAGCGTCTTTCCCGCTTGGCCACTGGTGGGCCAGTTGTAGATTGGAACAACTACTTAAGAGAAGTTTGTGTAGAAGTATTAGCTGGAACAACTACTTAAGAGAAGTTTGTGTAGAAGTATTAGCTGGAACAACTACTTAAGAGAAGTTTGTGTAGAAGTATTAGCTGGAACAACTACTTAAGAGAAGTTTGTGTAGAAGTATTAGCAGAACATGAGCAAAAAAAAGTCGTTGGTCCTGAAAAAATAGTTGAGATAGACAAGAGCTTATTTACAAAACGAAAGAACAATGCCAGTTAAATTCTTCCACAATAGTGGGTATTTGGGGGCATTTGCTACGAAATGGACGAATACTTTCTAGTTAAAGTTCCAAACCGTTCTTTACGAGTCTGTTAGATGTGGTAACAAGTCATATTGAAGAAGGGTCAATTGTCTATTCTGATTCCTGGAAGGGCTACTGCGCAACTAAAATGGAAGGAGCTGGTCTACAGCATTTCAAAGTCAGTCACAGGTACAATCCCGATACTGGTATAAACACTCAGAAAATCGAACAACTTTGGGGCAGTGCCAAAGCCAAATGGAGAAATAAAAAACATCGGGGAACTTCTTGCCAGCATTTGGAATCGTACCTCGCTGAATTTATGTGGAGACGAGGAGTAAACTATCCATTTGAGCAAATTCTCAAGGACATCACTGTATTCTGCAAAAACCAATAATTATAAGCATTCTTTTTAGGTAAAACTGTTTTGTTTACAATTCATTAATAGTTGTCTATAGTTAAATTTGTTTTACTTACTACTAATAAATATTTCTTTATAGTTGAACGTTTTCAACTTTTATACCGTTGACTGTTTTGCATCTGGCTAATGGAAAAGTTGAATACATAAAGAGAAAGAAAATTATTCTTCAAAGATATGTACAGTTATTATTATGTAAATTAACCAGTTGTTTATAATTCCAGCCTTTGCTGTAACTTCCCCTTTCCATTTCCTAACCAGATTGCAAATCAGTTAGATAGTCTTTAAACTGATATTTTTGGATTATAAGACAGAATGTGTGTATGGTCTTTGTTTGGATGCTGCATTAGTTCCTGTCATCTCTGATAATTTGTAATTATTTGTCTTTGCATTTTCACTGCGGACATTTGAATTTGTTACGATGATAGAGTTAGTGAGCCAGCTTAGATTAAAATTAAATTGTGTAGTCTTTGACCACTACGCAACATTTTTAGTTTGAATTTGAGTCTTCCTTTTTAATTGTATCTTCTAAGTTCTTTTTAAATAAGAGGTTTATTTAAACCTTTATCTGACTTTGTAGTTACTTTCAGCTATAGCAATAATTTGCTTTACATTTGTCAGTCGTTTTGGACTATTTAACTTTTACTACATCAAGTAAAACCTCATAGGTACATTGTCAAGAGATTGGCAAGTTAATAGATAAAGTGTACAGAAGCTAGTGGGAACATTGGTGTTAAAAAAGATGCTTAAAGTGAAAGGAAATTGATATAAATTAACCAAAATGCCTGGAAAGGCTTCAAATTGAAAAGACAGATAAATATTTTATTGTGTGTTGTTGTTAGAAAACATAAATGTTTTGTAGCTTTAAATGTGTAATTATTCTAATGTTATTTAAGAATCAATGTCATAAATTACATAAAATTTAATAGTGGGCATGTAAATCGATAATGACTAAGGGTATCTATCTAACTACCTAATTTAATTATTTTTAACTAACTGCCCACCCATAAAAGTTATCTCTGCATATTAAAGTGACTTATTACCTTTCATTAATCCTTACCATGATCACAAGGTACAAGACAAAAATGTCAAAGTTAATGTAAAACTTATTCTTTGCGTCTGGTGAGCGTAAAGTAATAAAGAGCAGAACTAACTTTCAAAACTTGCCAACCAGGCCTATATCCGATTTTCAGGTGTGTTCTGATCAGCAGGTCTCTCTCTAGACAAGCAGCAGGGTGGCAACAACCACTCTTCTGTTACGAGTCATGCTGATTATGATTTTACTTCTTATTTTAACCCATGCATTTTGACATAAAATCTACCTGCTATTTACTAAACCTCTAGACTGAGCAAGCATGTTTCAGAATCAGACATAAAAGAAAAAAATCAACATAAAGGTGCTGTTAGTAAAACAGAAATAAAATGTCACAATCTTCTTTTCAAATATGCCCAACTGTATGAGTGTGAAATATTTAATGTTACTTGAAAAATTTTATAAAGTTGATTTTGTTTTCAAATTTGTGTTGCGATTATGGTTATTAAATTATGTCTATTAATAATGCATATTACTTACAGATCTGTTTTATGCTTAGGATGGTAATACAAAAGTTAAGTTCAGGCATAGATAATATCTTTAATTGAATTTATTCAGTTCCCATTTACTGATAGGTCTTATTTTTTTTCATTAATAATCCTTAATTTTCATGTGAAGATATGTATGAACCCTTATTTAGTTTCTGTTTGGGAACTACTGTCATATACGGACCAGATTGGCTAGAAACTCCACGATTTTACTTATACATTTCAAACTTAAAGCCTAAAATGTCTGAAAAAAAAAACACGGTGTTCACCTGTGTAAAAACCATGTTTTTGCACATGATTTATGCTAAAAGTCTGAAATAAAAACAAAAAATTTAGATAAGCACCAAAAATGTTTGATGACAAATTTAAACTAAATAACAACAATAAATTCCTAACAATTTCAACACAAATAAATAAAAAAAATAATGATAAAAGTTTACAATTCAGTGCCCCTTGACTTTTCAGCAGTTTTTTTTTTTATGCAAACATCGGTGCCAGGAGGCCACAATTTCAAGATGGCTGCTACGCAAAACCAAAACAAGAAGTCAAATATTGCACAAACGCAGTGTCCATTTACACACCAATCTATTTTCACTTAAAGAAACATCAGAGAATTGCACAAACTCGGCACTGCACACTACATGTACTTTGTCTGTGTCCACATTGACCTATTTTCACTTGAAAAAATTATGACTGTCATATAAGGTTAAAACAAAGTTACTCATTGCCAAAACTGAACAAAATGTATCGCCAATCAAAGGGACACCCAATTCTTCTTTAGAGCCAAAATAACAACACAAAATTAAAGCAATTCAGCAATTAAAATAACTCTTTACAGAATTAAAACAATAAGAAAGTAAATTCACTTACTATTCAAAATAGTTCCCAAAAAGCAAAATATTAATTTGAAACAGAAATTTGCAAGGACAGACATATCACATATATATATATAATCCAATATACTTTCATTAATAAAACTATGCCAACCACACAAAGCATGTGAACCAAAATGCCACAACTTAGGTATGTCAGATGTCTTTCTACGATTCAAAATTTCAAAAGTTACAAGAAAAATTTCCTTTAAAGTCAACTTACTGCAGGAAAACCAGAATCCAAACCTCAAACTTCATCGAGAAAGAATCACATTCTTTACCATCAACAATTTTTCTGCAAATCCACTCAAATCCATCAGAAACACAGATTTTCTTCTAAATCTTCATATCAGACCTGCATTTCTCACATGTCAAGTTCGGTTTCAAAAATCCCATATCCAACAAAACATGCAAAAATACAATTCTGGCAGCATGAAGATAACCATGAACAAATGCTTCATTAATAACCCCAACAGCATATCTCCTCGAACTAAATCTAGCATAAATACACTCTAAAACATGTGGCTGACATCTCTTCACGACTTCCTTCATGCAACTATATGCCATTATTCAGCACATAACAAAACAACCACCATGATGAAATACAACCACATTCCTCACAAAAGTTTCCATATAAAAAGGGTTGCCACACAAACAAAATCTCAACTAAACCATCCAACACAAAATATTTCCACATTTGCCGACCACATGTATCCCGGGCCATGGATGACATTTGAGCCTTGTTTTGTTAAGGTTACTAAGTTGCTGACATTTTGTTCATTGCCTGTATTTCTAACTTTGAATGCATAAATCATATCTCTGGCAATTTTTCACATGCATATAGTTAACAGTATCAAAATATGACATTTTTTTTAGTGTAATCAATAATAAAATTATTTAAAATGTTCCAAAATTCTTTTATTTAAATGTGTCATTATGATGGGTAATTTAGAATGGAGCAGTTTCTGAGTGCAGTTATGAATTTAGCCAGATACCACTGCTAACCCCTTTCCTGCTATATGTCAGTCAATATTTTCAGCAAATTTTGAATACTTTTGGATTTTCAAGGGCTATTATTTGTTTTTATTTGGAAAAATACCATATCATTCAGCATATATTAATTTAAAGGTAGCTTTCAGTGGCTTAGAGTTAATATAACATATATTGAGCAGTGTAGAATGCCAACTGGTAATGGTAGCTATACAATTTATGTTATACACATTCCCTCAGTAATTTGTATATTTGGATTGATCTCATTAGTGTAATAAATGCATCTGTGTTAGTATTTTTATTACCAATGAATCATGATTTTGTTTGGGAAGTGAACTGAATCTAGTTTAATGAAAACTATGGAGAAGAGTCATATTGATAAATTAATGGTGCTTACGTAATAACGCAAACACCTTGGTGCAATTTGACGATTTTTTACGAATGAAAATGTAAAATTTTCTTATCAAGTGCAAGTTAGTGGTTTGCACAACTTTTTTTTTAAAGATTCGCAAACTATCGATATTTATTGTTAGTTGGTAAACATTATCAAGGCATGAAAAGGAAATATACTTTGATAATTTAAAACACAAATTTTAATTATTAAATTAGTACTTAAAAAATAAAGCACTACATTTTTCTCCAAATCTTTAGAGAAAAATTCTTTCTTTTCTGTTGGATTTTTCTCAAAACCCATCAAAATCAAATGTGTAATTTTTCGTGCTGTTCTTTACTCCAAGTGTATAGCGAGTTGTTTGCGCTCAAACTTTAGAGAATTGCAGAGACATGGCATTGGGCAAACTCTGGTAACATTGTCTATCAGCCAAATGTATCTCATCATTATTCCTTTAGAGTTCCCCCCCCCAAAAAAAATAAATTCTGTCCTCTGAAGAAATTTTACCACACATTTTTTCTTTCCACTGCTGGCAAATTCCACAAAACCATATTTTAAAATTAAGTTTAAGGCATAAAATATCACAATTTGTTTATAAAAGTGGTTTGAATACAACAAAAAGGATGCATGCGAAAATGGCAACATTGCATGACAGAAGAATTGTTATGAGCATGGTTGCCTGAAGAATCGTGATGTACATAATTGGCAGACTTTTTGCACATTCTGAAATTTGGTGACTTTTACTAAGGTGGTTGCGATAACAATAAGTATCCAGCTAGTTTGTAAGTTAGTGGTAATATCCATTCTGTATGTTAAAATTATGAAATGTAAAATGTTCATAGGAGACAATTTTCACACATATTGCTGATCGAAAGGTGACATGACATAGCTAGTGTTTAGTTTTGTGAGAAAAATCAAGAGATAATTTTTTTATTAATATAGATATATGTACAGTATGGTATTGTATTTTAGATATTTAAATATAATGCGTGCTTTTATTTAACAATATTACATATATTGTCAAAATTAGCTTTCAATGACTGTAAGAGAGAAAAGGGGTTATGTGAAATGGTTCTGCGTGAACCAGCTTAGTTATATGGGGTTGTTCTTTAACATGGACGTTGTTGTAAGTGGAAAGTAGGATAGACAGAATTTACAAATTAAGGCGAAAAACATAACTGATGTTTTCATCCTTATTTTTTTTTTTTTTTCATTTTATTGATGATTATTTTTGGTCTTTTGGATTATTACTCCTATGCAATTTATTACAGTGAAAATTAATAATGTAATAGATAATAAGTGAGATAACCATTTTACAGATAGTACTGCTTTTTAAAGAAAATTGTAAAATATTACTATCAAGAAAAGACTATTATGCTGACAGAATGACCAACTAAATCTTACAAGAGTCTCTAATTTCTGTAAAGGATAATAGTTATTATTTGCTTTTACTCTGATTAGTTATGAAATGAACCTTTGGAACACTTTTCCATTTGTATTGTGATAACTGCTTTTCAGATATTTTCCATTGTATGCTACTTTTCTGATGAAACATTTGTGTAAATTATTTTAATATCATTCTAAAACTCATAAAGTTTAATCCATCTTTTCATCGAATCTTGTTTATCAAGAATTTTTTTTCTTTGTATACATTTTGGTATTTCATTAAGTGCATTTTCCATTCCTTAAAATGATTAGAATTTTTCTGTGAAGAATGAACTAAAGTATAGTGATTGTTTTTCTCTAATGAGTACATGTATACTGTGCCAAAAAAAAAGGGAAGACAGTGCTATATCTCCCTTCCACTGGGCTGATTGATGAAATTCAAATTACGTTTTTCATGTCTCGAAAGTGCGACTTAGGATATAGATTAGATTTGGTACTTATGGAAAATCCCATCGACCACAAGAGACATCACCAATCCCGGCAAACCCCAAAAAAACCATTTGCTAAATACAAGAAAAAACGTTCTATTTTTATTTTTCTTTCAAATTTATCATATCATTTATTTCTGATTAATTTTTCATTACAAATTTCCTTTTCTCCCCCAAAATATCGCCATATTGTGGCCATTAACACGTTTTTTTGAGGCTGGTAAGATTTCTTAACTTTGGAAATATTCAACAGCTTCAAATTCGCTAACACAACCTTGTATTTGGCGTACATTCACTAAAAACACTCAATCGATTTCGAGGGCAGCTACAGGTCCCTCCTCATCAGGAGAACAAAATACAAGAACTATATTATAACTTGTATTTTGTTCTCCTGATGAGGAGGGACCTGTAGCTGCCCTCGAAATCGATTGAGTGTTTTTAGTGAATGTACGCCAAATACAAGGTTGTGTTAGCGAATTTGATTGTCACTTTGGCGTGTGTCTCTTCCATTGTAATTCAACAGCTTGCTCGGTTAGAATAGATTTTAAGGTACCCCTTGTATTATGGCGTAGTTGTTGTTTCATTTATTGCCAACTGTTATGGAAACCCTAGTATGACGTAATCTTTTGCATCATTCCGGGAAATTTGGAATGATGGAATGTTTTGTATGGGTTTTGTGGTGTGTCTTCGTTGGGAAGTATATTGCTTGTTTCATTGTTTAGATGGTAGAATGGCTGAATGTAACAAGATTAATTTGAAGTTCCTGTACGATTTGGAACGAAAAGGGAAAAGAGTGTTAATTGACTGGTGTGTAAATGAAGGTTTACTTAGTAACCATTATAAGGATCCTGTATGTCGGAAGGATATGCATTTAGTTGAACGTAAAAATCGTTTAGATGGATTTGAATGGGTTTGTAGGAAGAAAGGTTCAGACAGTCACTATGTGAAGCGTTCGATTAGAAAGAGTACCTGGTTTGAAAAAAGTCATTTGCGTATGCTTGATATTTTGATTTTTACATGGCTTTGGTATACGAAGCGAATTCAAAAATTATCAAGACAGAATTGAATATTAATAATGATAAGACGGTAATGGATTGGAAAAATTTTTGTAGGGATGTGTGCGGGGATATTTGTCTTCAGAAAGGTGAAAATATTGGGGATGCGGGAATTGCTGTTGAAATAGATGAACGCAAATTTGGGAAATCGAAGTATAATAGAGGTAAATGAGCGGTGGGAAAGTGGGTGTTTGGTGGAATAGAACAAAGGACAGGAAGGTGTTTTTTCGAAGTGGTTGACGGTAGAAGGAAAGAAACATTATTGGATTTAATTGAACAAAATATTTTACTAGGTACAACTATTATATCTAACTGTTGGAAGTCCTACAATTGTCTTTCTGATAACAGGTTTGTTCACCTTTCCATGAATCATGCCTTGACGATTAAAGATCCAGAAACGAAAGCTCATATAAATAATATTGAAGGCATGTGGAGTGTTGGGAAAAGAGATTTCCGGAAAAATGTCATCGACAGTCGGGAACCACGCAGGATATTTTTTACTCTTTTTTTTATGAATTTATGTGACGAGGCCGATATACGGATTCGAGTTCAGATAATTTTAGGAAGTTTTTGGATGCTCTTAAGGAATTTTGCGTGCCACAGACTGAAGACAAAGTAACTTCGAAATAGGGTAAGGGCATATTTGCTTTTTGTAGTGCTTAAATGTATAATATGTTTTTCCTTTTTTATGTTATTTTATTGTTTGGTTTAAAATGTAGTTTATTGAGATTATTTATTTTTTGTTTGCCTATACTGTAGAATTGTGTGCTCCTTAGTGAAAATATATCGATGTGTACATGGACAAACTCAAGAGAGTGTGTAAAGCATACTTTGTGCAATTCTCTGATGTTTTTTTAATGAAAATAGGTCGATGTGTACATGGATACCGAGTTTGTGCAATTCTTTGTCTTGTTATTTTTTCTTTGTGTAGTGGCGATTCAGCTGCTACACAAAGTTTAGTTTGTGCAATTCTCTGATTTTTTTTAAGTGAAAATAGGTCGATGTGTATATGGATAAAGTCAAGAGATTGCACAATGCCATTTTTGTGGAATTCTCTGATGTTTGTTTAAGTGAAAATAGGTCAATGTGTGCATGGATACCGAGTTTGTGCAATTCTTTGTCTTGTTATTTTGGCTTTGGGTAGCGGCGATTTTTGACATGAAGATTGCCGATACGCAAGCCAAAATAAGCAGTCAAAGAATTGCATGAACTCGGTATCCATGTACCGCCCAAAATCGTCAAGTTTCGCAAAGGAGTATCCTAAAGTATATTTTTACCATTTGCTCTTCTGTAGTAGGTAGATCCCAAATTTTAACCATTTTTTTTTTTTTCGAAAATGCATGATACAGGGGAAAAAGGAGTCTTTACTCAAGAATAATAACTAACCTGTGTGTGTAATCAAAGTTACACCAAACCCAGCATGTTTGAAGAAGACTTTTCCATATTTGTTGAAAAATCGCGAAGTTTGGTGTCAGTTCTTTGATAGGCAAAAATGGTCGATGGGTTTTTACGTAAGCACTCAGAATTTTTATATAGCATTATTCTAACATAGGTATTTTGAGACACAAAATTGGACTTTTTATAAAATAACATATCATTTTTTTTCCATATTTCCATTCTATGACCCAAATTATGCCTAGATATTAAATTTTGTAAGTTTTGGAGAGAAATTTATGGAGAAGTTTAAAAATTTCTCTTGGTGGGTTTTTTTCAGTTTGTGCCAAGAATAATTCACTTCGCGAACTTCTTAATTTATAGCAACCTATTTTCCTTTCCTTTTCTTTTATTGTATACAAGTGGAAAAAAGGTCACGTTCATTACTTTAAAATAATTTTAACAGAGTGCGTAAACCACATTTGGCATTATTATTGCTTCTAACTAATATGCCAAATTTTAAAACGCACCAGTGTGTAAATTCGCATATATCTTGGGAAATTTTGAATAAAAAATCCTTAATTTTTCCAAGTATACCTAGAAATGCATCTACTTTAAGATGGTGGTAACAATTTTTCTAAGTTATAATAAAAAAAAAAATTTTCAAAAAATTAAAAAAAAA
>KK115998.1:31128-55289 GCA_000611955.2 Stegodyphus mimosarum
AAAAAAAAAATTAAAAAATACTAATTTTAAAAATAAATCATAGAAAATAAGTGAATTATATTTGGATTAAGCCCAAATTTTGAATTGTGGAAGAAAGAATCAAGTACGTTTTATAAAAAAAAAGAGATATTAATAAATATATATCAAATTCAGTTAACATTGAGGAGCTAAAATTTTGACAGCTAATTTTTTAAAAACTACTTGTGCGATTTTTACAAAACTTGGCAGTTTGGCATAATTGAGCCACAGAATCAAAATAAAAATTGGCATGTCGTTTCAGAAAAAGTCCAATTTGTGTCAAAATACCTATATTAAACAATGTTATATATATAAATCTAATGCATATCCTAAGTCGCGCTTTCGAGACATGAAAAACACAAGCTGAATTTCGTCAGTTGGCCCAGTAGAACGGGGAAGATCTAGAAATGTCTTCTTCTTCTCTTTTTTTTTTTGCGCAGTGTCCTTATAGATAAATTAAGATAGAAGGATTTAGTATGTACATTTATTTTATGTCTTTAAAGCTCTCTAAAAGTGCAACAGTTGTACCCCTTAAAAATATTTATTTATTGTTCCTAGGTATGCCTATTATCACAATGCAAACAGGGACCACCAGTCTTCATCATGATGCAGCTGGTTCTCGAAAATCTGCCGAAAGTTCTCCCCAAGCCCTCGGTGTAATTGAAAATCCTCTTTTTGAAAGGAGTGGAGAGAGAAATGTCTCTTCTTTCTCTGGTCCCTCCAGACTATTGAGAGAGATGTCTGAAAATCAGAGGGACAGGAGGAAAAGTTTTGTGCAGCGTAGTCTGCAACGATCTAAAACTGTAAAAGAGTAAGTATTGTGCTTGAAAAGTTAAATTTAGGTAATTTTGTTACTTAGCATCAAAGAGTTTAATTTTATGTGGAGGATTTTAAAACTTAGTGTGTTCTAGATTATATGTTTTGTTTTCTTCCCTCCCCATGTAAATGGAATTTCACATAAGTTTTAGCTTGATATATAATTTATTAGTCATTCTTAAGGCAAAACAGTTTTATTATAAAATTCAACCGCTAAACATTTTGGGTACTTCCCCTTTTCTAGATTCTACTTATTTTAAGCCCTCCTCTGTATTGTATTCGTTATTGTTTAAGCATTTATCTTAGCATAAGACAGCCCACCAGCGGCCGAGCGGTAAAGACGCTGAACACTGGTAGTTCGGTCCGAGGTTCGAATCCCGCGGACGGGCTGGCTGCATGGGCGTTTTCGTGGTTTTCCCCATGTGTAACGTGTATACGAGCCAGTTTCCCTTAGAAAGTCCTCCACGAAGGCATCCCTCCCTTTAGGCAGATAGCCCTCGTGTGCTTTGCCATAATTTAATAACCTAACCTAACCTAACCTAACCTTAGCATAAGACAAGTTTTTGAAGTTTGTCATTTGAGAGAATAATCTTCTGAATCTTTTTAACTTTTTCATTGGTTTTGGAAATGGTTGCCAGCAAGTAGCCTTTTCAGGTGTGTCTGTCTGAGCTTATGAGGAAAAGGGGATGATTCTGTTGCTGCCTGCTAGAGATTTGACTGGAATGTGCATTTGAGTAGCAGTATAGGATAAAACTCTGTCAGACAGGTATAGGTTGAAGTGGGCAGGACAGCAGAATTTCACTATTGGTCATACAGATATAGTACTGCCACACAAACTGTGCATTTCCACCTCTCTTTTGAGGAAGACCACCTTGGTGATGCTGTCTGGGAGTCTCCCACTTCTCTTTCCCCAACCGTTAACTTCTTGAGAAGTCTTTTGACTTGTCGTGTATTTTGAGTGCTCTCTTGCCACATAGACAGTATACTCTTACAAAATCCATGTTTTTCTGGGATTGGAACTCAGGCTCATCAATATGGCAAGTAATGTTGCTAATCACTCTACTGACTGGGTGACACTTTGCCAGACAGCATGCATTGGGTATTTGGTTTTGTGCCACAGATTCGTCAATATGACAGTGTGCTGAGCCTGTCAATGTCTAAATCAGAGGTTCTGAGCCTTTTTTTCTCATAGACCACTTTCAAAATTTAGCTGGTTCCGGTGGACCTCCTGCAGCTACATTTCTACCATATTCTCAAAACTTTATAAAAAATGTGAAGATTAAATCTAACTATGGAAATTTGTGTTGCAGCTGAGTTCCAACTACAAATTAATAGTTTTCGAATAAAAAGTGAGAATTGATTGGTTAATTAATTAATTGATTGTGCTGTGAGTGGATATAAAAAAAGTAAAGTTGGCCAATCAAAAAAGTGTCTCTATCCAACTTAACTTTTTTAACATCTGCTCAATGCATGAGGAACCAATCAATTCACTTTTATTTCATTTAGAAAACTCCTCATTCGGTGTGGTAAAAATAAAAAGAAAAATAGTACATTTTTTTTGTGTTGTATTTATTCAAATATGTAACTATTATTGTTAATATGATAACAGGCGTAATATAATTAAAATTAAACATTAATAACGTAACATAACTTCTCAAAATAGTCATAATTTTGTCTTCAGTTTTGTTAGGAATAACCGCAAATCTCCCTGTTCCGCGATATTCAATCTGCTCCTTTTTTTGTTAAAGGTTTGTACCGACACTAAAACTTTTTTCGACAAGATATGATGAGGGAAACACTATCAAAAGCTTTCTTGCAATTCCCCAGAGTCCAGGATATTTTTCGGGCCTGTAGCCAAAATGTTTTATACCCTCTTTTAAATTTCATCTTCAGCTCCTCATTAGTGCTAAGCTCGAATAGCTCCCCTTGTAATATCACATTCTCCACTTCCATTTCATCAAATGGATTTATGATCCATGGTGATATTTCCATCGTCAGAATATCTTCAAAGCTGATTTTGAAGTCATCATGCAGGGCAATTAAATGTTGAACGTATGTCTGAATATCCTCAGCAAGGCATTCTACCTGTGACAAGTTTGAAACTTGGGAAAATTCTGGCTTAACCAAACTGGGCTTGAAAACTGGGGCGGCGGCGCTTTGCAAGTCTCGACACGTTGTACTGAATATGGAATGTGCAAGTTTTTACAAGTAACTTCTTAAAACTTCATTACTTCTTAAAATATTATCTGCTTACTTTGATAGGTGAAGTCAAGCCAACATTTTAGTTCTTCACTATCGAAAGCAAATAAATTTTCGTGGATCCCCTGCTTATGAATTGTGTACCCCCATTTTTTTGTCACGCCAATGTAGATCCCCGTCGAGTCTCCCGTGGACCCCTGAGGGTTCACTGGACCACTTTGGGAACTAAGGGTCTAAATGGATAAGACCAATGAATACTGGATATTCAATATGAGCTCAGATCTCATTGAATGGGCTGCCGTATGGAATTTTTATGATTTTTCTTGTGCATACCATGGATAGGATTACGTTTCCAGTTGAAAATCTTCTATAAAGGCATTCCTGAGTCTTTAGAATGATAACACTTGCAAGCTTTATGTGAATAAATTAGTTATAGGGGCAACATTCATTGTTTCCGTGTGCAGTATGAAGTCTATCAATCCAAATATTCTATCTATCCCCCGAACATAGTTGATGTACCCTAAACTGAAATTGTTTATTTCAACTTCATTCCAAAGATGACATTGGCAAAACTTTGGTAGCTGGTGTTTGGATTCGGTAGTTCCCGGAGGCTTCCCCGTGATAATATGGCTTTACGGTTTATAATCTTCTTCACTAGTAATGGGTAGAAAATATCAAAGCAATGGTTAATCTCTTCATTTTGTGTTCCTCAAGTCTACCAAGAGAAGTTTCTTTACAGAATTTTTGAAGAAGGATTGACTGTAAAACTTATAGGAAATTTACCATTAAGGTGGAAATGGGAAACTGTATATTTTGACAAATAGTAGTGTGAATGACCAGAATGAAACCTACATATACGAGAATGTCTGTGATTACAGACACCTGAATGAGGTTCATTATGCAGTTTCTTCTGACCTTCCTTAAACAATCTTATCCATGTATGAACTTTGCCATCACTCATGGCATTTGGAGCATGTACGTTGTAGAACTAGCAGTGACTTTCTGCCAGTATATTTTTCTCTTGCAGTCAGGAAGTGAATAATGGATTTCATTTCACTGGCAGTGGCCATTTTGTTTTTAAACATTTCCAGCACTTTGCATGGAAACATACGTACTGCTAGCATAATTTAAAACGATATCAATCTGTGTGCAAGGAATGCTAGAAGACACTGCAAAATAATAAATCTGCTAACTTAAAAAAAAATCATTAAATGAACCTTTCTTAAAACATGTCATATGTATCAGAATATTAAAGCAAGTGCCAGAATGAACTTAATTGAAAAAGTTCTTTTTTCAAGTAATGCATATAGATTTGTCATTTCTGTAAATGTTTTTGAGTACTGTTCTGTTATCAAGACCAAATTCAGAAATATATGAACATATTGTTACCTGCATACGGATTCGTTATATATTGAATGCACAAGTCGTTAAAAAGTTAACAAAAATTTATTCTTTCCACAAGAAATAAATTAAAATGTTGAAATATTTCTTCACAGATCTTCGCACAATATCACAATATCTCAAACGTTTAGCGAAAACTCAGTTCAAAACAGATAAAATAATTCTATCTCACAGCGAAATCGCTACAATCAATACAGCATTAAGTAAACAAACAGCAGTTCGCTTTTTACAGCTACAAGTTTAACAGCAACAACAACTGAGATGAGGTGTTTCAACTCGGCTTTTATAAGCTTTTTAATTATCAGTAGAACAACCACGATTTTTCTGGATGGCAACAGTAATTACGAGATATTTATTTATTAAGCATTATATGCTCGCGCTCTTTTATTTTTATTGTTATTTTTTTTTTCGACGTAGCTTTCTCTTCAAAAATCGTCTGCGTTGCACGGGGAAATAAAAAGGAATTTTAATTACAATTCTAAATAAATAGCCAAATAAATGTGAAATTCGTAACATTGCCCCCCTCCCAAGGACTGCACGTCCCGGGCAGTACAATCCTTGGACAGGAAGCCAAACTTACAACTAAGGCCTCAATGCTATAATAAACATTACTTTATAATTACAAAATAAACAATAATTGCAATAAGTGACTTTCAGCAAATTAAATTCTATCCAACACTGAATACAATTCAAATACTAAGTACAAATACTATCAAATACAAATACTGATCAAATACTAAACAAATACAAATCAAATACTAAGTACAAATAGGACCATGGTCTTATACTATTTACATTATTATTTACAACTATATACAATACGTACTATGGCCATAGTAATGAACTAACCTGTCATAATGAACGACTTTAGGTTTAGAGTTCGATGACTTACGGATCCGAACCACGACGTCCTTCAGCCTGTTTAGGACTGTGTAAGGACCATCCCAAGGTGACTGTAGTTTCGGAGAAAGTCCTTTTCGACGTGTCAGATTCTATAACCACACCTTGTCTCCTTCGTTGAAACGATGTCCAGTAGCTCTCGTGTCGTAGCGGGTCTTCATCTTCTCCATCGCCAAGTTGACTCACTCTCGTGCAAAGTTGTGCATCACTTCAAACCGTTCTTGGAGATCTTGAATGTATTCCTCAGTCAATGAAGGCGCATCCGGAGGGCAACCAAACAAAAGATCACATGGCAGACGAAGGTTACGACCGAAGAGCATCTGTGATAGGGAATAGCTGATAGTCTCGTGGACAGCACTGCGGTAAGCCAGTAAAAATAGTGGCAACTTCTTGTCCCAGTCCTGTTGGTTTCTGGAAACCACTAATGAGAGGTTATTGAGGATGGTTCTATTAAACCTCTCTACCATACCGTCCGACTGGGGATGTAAAGGCGTCGTTTGGGTTTTGTCAATGCCGAGTAGCTTGCAAAGTTCTTTGACTACAGCCGAGGTAAAATTCCTTCCCTGATCGGAATGTAACTGAAGAGGCACTACGAACCTGGAAATCCAGTGCTGTATCATCATCTCTGCTACTGTGACAGCCTCTTGATCAAGAATAGGATACGCTTCAGGCCACTTCGTGAAATAATCGATGACAACGAGGATGTATTTGTTGCCATCAGCAGTTCGTGGCAGAGGTCCTAAGATGTCTAAGGCGACACGTTCAAAAGGTGTTCCTACATTGTAACGTTGCAGCTTCCCCCGGCTGCGTTTCTTCGGTCCTTTCCGACTTGCACAGGCATCGCAAGTTCGGCACCACTTTTGCACGTCATCCTTTGCATTATTCCAGTAGAAACGCTCCCGAACTCTCTGCAAGGTCTTCATTATTCCGAAGTGACCTCCTGCAGGGCTGCTATGTAGTTCTTTAAGGACGTCCGGGATTCGGGATCTTGGGAGTACCAGCTGCCATCGGAATGTTTTTCCATCATCCGATTCGAATTTTCGGTACAAGACGCCGTTTCGAATATGGAGTGAGTCCCAGAGAGCCCAATATTGTTTTGTCGTGGGACTATAGCTCGAAATATCCTGCCAGGTAGGTTTTCTGTTTGAGGTCTCCATTAACTCAATTATGGGTTTAATATCACGGTCTTCCAGCTGGTCTTTCCTGATTTCCTTGTCACTCCATGGGTCTGGATCAGCCGATGTTGATGCTGTAATTTGCCGTGCGACTGGATTAACCAGTTGGTATTTAGCTTCGACCCTGGAACAATATCGGCAGTTTTCTGGGCAAGGTCTTCTAGACAAGGCGTCAGCGTTTCCGTGCGACTGTCCCTTGCGATGACGGATAATGATGTCATATTCCTGGAGTCTCTGTATCCACCTAGCTATCTGACCCTCAGGATTCTTGAAATTTAAAAGCCAGGCCAATGATGCATGATCTGTGCGGAGCAGGAATTTTCTGCCGTATAGATAATGATGGAAATGTTCTACGGCTTTGACTATGGCGAGCAACTCTTTCCTGGTGACACAGTAATTCCTCTCCGGTTTAGATAGGCACTTGCTCCAGTAAGCTACTACACGTTCTTGGCCCTCTATTTCTTGGGACAAAACAGCGCCGACACTTTCATTACTCGCATCCGTGTCGAGAATAAATGGTCTGTCGAGCTGAGGATACGTCAGGATTGGAGCAGATGTTAAGGCTTCCTTCAGGTTCTTAAATGCATTCTCACATTCTTTTGTCCACACGAACTTTTGCTTGCTCTCTGTCAGCTTGTGAAGGGGTCTTGCGATGGAAGAAAAATCCTTCACGAATCTCCTATAGTAGGTGCAAAGTCCTAGAAAGCTTCTCAGCTGGTGGACATTTTCGGGACGTCTCCAGTCTTTAACTGCTGACACTTTTTCAGAATCCGTGCGCACACCTTCAGCAGAGATGACATGTCCGAGATAAGTGACTTCCTGTCTGAATAATTTGCATTTAGCGGGACTCAACTTCAGATTGGCTTCTTTCAGTTTCTGAAGCACCTTTCTAAGATTTTCCAAATGTTCTTCGAAACTATTCCCGACGATGATGATGTCATCCAGGTATATCAGACAGGCTTCGTATGAAAGACCTTTTAAAACAGTCTCCATTAGACGTTCGAATGTAGCCGGCGCATTACATAGCCCAAACGGCATCACCTTGAACTGCCAAAGTCCTTGTCCTGTAGTAAATGCCGTCTTTTCTCGGTCATCAGGATGTATTTCTACCTGCCAATATCCACTCTTTAAATCAAGTGTCGAGAACCACTTGCTTCCAGAAAGAGTATCCAGAATATCGTCAATTCTAGGAAGAGGGTAACTGTCTTTCTTCGTAACCTCGTTCAACCGGCGATAGTCAACGCAAAATCTGGTTGATCCGTCTTTCTTCCTCACCAGGACGATGGGAGATGCCCAGGGACTTGCTGAAGGCTCGATGACATTGCTTTCTTGCATGTCCTTTAAAAGTGCTCGTACCTCTTCCTGTTTCGCAATCGGCAGACGTCTTGGATGTTGCTTGATTGGTGGATGATCACCAGTATCGATTCTATGTTGAGTCAAACTGGTTCGACCAACGTCAGAAGACGAACGGGAGAAAACATCTTGAAGATCTTTAATAACACGCTCGGCAGCATTCTTTTCTTCATCGTTTAATTGCGCATTCTGCAGTAACTCCGATATAATGTTGTCGGAAGACACGGGTTTTGAGATGTTACTTTTTCTTTCAACGCTGGTTACTGGGGTACATTCTGCAACCACTTCACCTTTCTTAATAACCCTCGCCTTATCAGTTACATTGGCAACTCTCACCGGGATAACGGTCCCTGATAGGTCGACGAGTGCTGAGGCTATTAATACTCCTTTAGGGCTATTACAATTCTTGGGATATTCCATGACGCCGTAGCGGAAATTTCTATTTTCGGCTATGGATCCAGGAAGTAAAATTTCTGTTCTTGCCGGTATTGTGATATCGTCTTGAGCTATTATTTTGTGGATAGATTTCACTCCTTCATCATTAATTTCGAATAAAGTTATGTCTTCAGAGGCAGAATGCAGTTCGTTATTTTTAAAGTCCAAGGAAAAATTGTGTTTCCTTAAAAAGTCCAATCCGAGTATGCAAGGGTCTGTAATTTCTGCTACATAGGCCGTGTGATGGTAAGTGGCACTTCCAAACGTGATGTTAACGTTTAATTTCCCCTCTATATCGATCTTCTCCCCGGACACAGTCTGGAGGGTAACGCAGGGCGGCGTCCAGATAAGTTTACCTTCGAGTTGTTGAGCCAAATCTTTTCGAATGATGGTAACATTGGCTCCCGTGTCGATCGTCATGTTACAAGGAATTCCATTGATTTGTCCTATGAGGAAAATTCCGTTATTGCCGCCACTCACTGCAGAAATCTGAAGCGCTTTAAACTGGGGCTTTTCATTATCTGGCAACCTCCGCCCCGCGAGATGGCCACGAATTAGTTTCCCTCCTTCTTGAGAGGCGTGGTCTTAACATCCATGCCCTGGGGTGTTCTGCAGTTTCTTCGAGTGTGCCCTTCAGCACCACAGTTCCAGGACTTTACGAACAGTTTCTTGTCACCAGTATTCCGTGTCAAAGCATTCACCTTTCTAGTTAAATCGTCTAGGCGAGCAGTCATTGGATCCACTGTGAGCAGCTCTGATTGGGTGGCGATCTCTACGAGTGGCTTGCTGTGCTGCCTCGAATTCCATGGCGTACACCAGAGCACTTTTTAAGTCCTTCACATCAGCCATTCGCAGTGCTTTCTATATTTCAGGATCCCGGATGCCGTCAATGAAGTATTGCAGGGACAGGATTTCTCTTGTTTCTGTCGGGCACTCCGAAAAGACGAGGTGGGATAGCCTTTCAACATCCGTGGCGAGTTCCTGGAGTGTTTCCGTAGGCTCTGGTTGACGGGATGTTAACTGCAGAGGATCCCGGATGCCGTCAATGAAGTATTGCAGGGACAGGATTTCTCTTGTTTCTGTCGGGCACTCCGAAAAGACGAGGTGGGATAGCCTTTCAACATCCGTGGCGAGTTCCTGGAGTGTTTCCGTAGGCTTCTGTTGACGGGATTTTAACTGCAGCCTGCTGTAATCTTTTAAACACTTCTCTCCAAAACGCAGCTCTAAAGCACTGGACAGAGCTTCGAAATCTAGCCTTTTGTTTTCGGGAAGAGTCTGAAGGATATCCGCTGCGTCTGCTCTCGGAGAAGCCGCGAGGTGACAGGCCTTAGCTTGGGAATCCCATACATTTGCTTCCGCAACTATAGAAAATTGTGTCTTATACACTTGCCAGGAGGTCTTCCCATCATATGTCGATAGCTTCAGAGAAGGATGCGCAGGCATGGCTAGGAATTTAAAAGTATTCGAATTGCTTCCTGCTGTTGCTACGAATATATTTAAAGTATCAACTTCTTTCGCAACCGCAGAAACCTTGTCATCAATTTGTTTTTCGATTTGGTGTTGGACGGCAGAGACTCTTCCTTTGATTCGATGCTCCACAGCAGAAACTCTTTCTTGAATTTGTTCTTAAGAAACTCTGTAATCGATTTCTTGTTCTACGGCAGAAACTCTTTCTTCTATTTGTTCTTTGACAGAAGAAACTTTATTTTCAACTGCGTCTATTCTGCCTTCCATAGCCTCAAATTCATTTTCTATTATGCAAGTAATTTCCTTTTTCATTTCTTCTTGACTTGCTTTGACAGCTCTCATCTCTTCCTTAACGGATTCTTGACCCAATTTCATCTCTTCTTGAACCACTTTTATCTCATCTTTAACAGATTCCTGAACAGCCTTCATTTCATCCTTAACAGATTTCTCCATCTTTTCTTGAACAGAATTCATTTCATCTTAAACAGATTCTTGAACAGCTTTCATCTCCAATTTAACTAATTCTTGGCCAGCTTTCATCTCCTCTTTCACGGAATCTTGGCCAGCTTTAATTTCTTCTTTAAATGCAGCAAAGACTGCCATGAATTGCCTTAATTGTTCTTCCATTGCTCTAGTTAATGGCATTCAAAAACCCCACTTCTGACACCAAAAATTATTACGTGCGTACAGGTTCGTTATATATTGAATGCACAAGTCGTTAAAAAGTTAACAAAAATTTATTCTTTCCACAAGAAATAAATTAAAATGCTGAAATATTTCTTCACAGATCTTCGCACAATATCTCAAACGTTTAGCGAAAACTCAGTTCAAAACAGATAAAATAATTCTATCTCACAGCGAAATCGCTGCAATCAATACAGCATTAAATAAACAAACAGCAGTTCGCTTTTTATAGCTACAAGTTTAACAGCAACAACAACAACTGAGGTGTTTCAACTCGGCTTTTATAAGCTTTTTAATTATCAGTAGAACAACCACGATTTTTCTAGATTTTTCTGAATGGCAACAGTAATTACGAGATATTTATTTATTAAGCATTATATGCACGCGCTATTTTTTTTTTTTTTGACGTAGCTTTCTCTTCAAAAATCGTCTGCATTGCACGGGGAAATAAAAAGGAATTTTAATTACAATTCTAAATAAATAGCCAAATAAATGTGAATTTTGTAACATTATGTTTGTATGTATGTGTATATATGTGTGTATGTATACGCACATTTACATATGTACAAGCATGCATGAACATGTTGTAGGGTCTACTTGCTTATTTTCTAAGTGTCACTGAACAAGTAGTAAATTCTTTTAAGAACTAAACAGGAGAAGGGTTAAAAGTACCCTTTATTACACTCTTTAAAAATTTACAATCTGTCAACTCAGTGCTAACACACTATGTCTCTGCTTGGGCGGAACTGAAATCAAAGAGCTAACTACAGATTTGAAGATATTAACGAGTAGTAGAATTATGCTACAGGACTCAGACTATCCTGCTTCCTAACAGAGCATTGATAAATTTAGTGGCATCAAATTAATAGCCGTTACACCATGTTTAACCAGCAATAACTGCTGAGCCAAAGCTTGCACTACAACAAGCACAGAGTTTTCCCAGATTCTCTTGCTTTCCCTTCTAGAACTTGATATTTAAACTTTTTCTCCCACTGCTAGAATTTGCATTCCTTCACGCGCGCTACCAAATTTAAATATTGTAGCACTGATAGTTAGGGGAATGAAGGCTTATAGGAAAGGACTTCAAATTAAATTTAACTGGTTATTTAAAATAAATATCCATCTCTACAGTTGCCCATTCCAGAATTTAGCAGACTTGGATAAAGGTCCTTGAAGACCTGTTACAAACTGATAAATTCTAAGCTAACAGGCCCTGAGCCCTGTTTACATTCAAATACTAAAGTTTAAATTATAACAGAAAGACCTTTTCGTCATTGTTCCGCAGAACTTGCTTCCTCATCTTTTAGCTGGCATTCAGTCATTTCCTTCCAATCATCTGGAAGGAATACTTACGAATACACGTTTTTATCAATAAATAACACTTTAAATTCACACTACATTTTTTTTAACCCTTTTGCATTTATCGTAGATTTCTCAATTCTCCAAACATTACAGTGTTTTCGGGTCACAATTACTCATTTCACATTCATGCTTTAATTTAAACTTGATCTCTTTTTTGGCTTTCCACAATGTGTGGTGAAAACACAAGTGCAATATGTCACAGTGGACAAATGCCCCACCTAAATGCACATTTACATTTTGAGGTTTTAGCACTAAATACTTATTACATATGCTCTTTTGAGATTTAAACCTCCATTTGCAGTATCATTTACATTAACACAACAGATATTTTTACATTTTACAATCAAATACTTTTACCACAATAGAGAATAAAATGAAAATTTTACTTGAATCCTTTTCTTGCCAAAAGTGTGAACCTAAAAGCAAATTTTCGTTAACAAGTACTAATACGAAGTTGCTTGTATCAGGCATAAATAGTCTTTCGACAAACAAAACTGAACTACTAGTTCTTTACATTAACATTACATTTAACGAAAGCACAAAGCTATAGTGCATTTCTACAATGCTCTGTAGCTTTGTGCTTTTGTTAAATAAAGCTAAAATAACTTTAGTCCTCAACCAAGGCAATTGACTTTACAATGTAACTTTGTATTTGAAACATTTTGATGCAACTTTACACAGTAGAAAAGATTTATTGAAAAATTCAGTTATCTTTGTTTTTCACTTATTTTTATTTGTGTCACTTATCTTGGTATTCAGCCATCCTTTTATTGCAGAACTCACTCCATGTGAGGGTTATTCACATTAGAGATTCTCAATCTCTGCTTTCTCTCCACGGGTTGGAGTTGGGCTTTTCTTCTCTGAGCATCCTTCTTTTAGGGTGGAATGGCAGTATTTCCTGTCTTTTCCTTTTGCTGGCGGGAACGTTGGTTCTTGGAGCATCGGTAGTCGAGGACTCTTGCCTGCAGATCTCCTCTTCATTTTACCGACCAGTGGTCTTGCTTGTATTATTCTTTCTGTACACTGCCTCCTTGACATATTAGGGGGTTGTCTGCTGCGAGACCTTGTCAGGGCACGTCCATCCATGTTCCTAGCTGGGGACTTTCTTCCCTGCGATCCTCCACCCTTGAATTTTTTTCCCTCTGGACCTTCCACATGTTGAGGGATTCTTTTCTCAGGAATTCGTCTGCTTATCTGAGACCTTGTCATCTGGTCTGTTCTTTGTCTCTGCGCGGGTGGTAGAAGTTCAGGTGGGGTTGAAGTCGCCATTGAGGAAGCTGCCTCTTCTTATTCAGGAGCTTGTAAGAAACTATTCAAAACAAAGTCTTTACGTTAGTATTTCTTTAATTGATCCGGACTGGCCCTTATTCTTTCTCCCGAATCTGATTTTAAATAAATAACAGCCCCAACAATTTGTTGTACTACATAAGGCCCTTCAAATTTATGGGCGAATTTCAATACAAATTTCTCTGGTGCACTAGACAAAGCACCAGAGAGCTCTCTTTTTAGCACTTTATCCCCCACTTTAAAATCTGATACACGCACTTTCTGTCATAGTATACCTTTTGCTGCCTTCTTGCTACATCTGACTTCTTCAAAGCTTCATCGATCAGCTTTTAAATATTTGCCTGTTTAAAATTCTGGTTTCCATTCTTGGACGAAAAAGAACTTGTCAAAAGCTGTCAAAATCTTCTTTCTTACCCAGAAATAATTCAGTGGCCATTTTACCCATTGTATCATACTTTGCAGTTCTTAAAGCATAAGCTAGTTCATCAATGCAGCCATCTCAGCGTTTATGATAATTTTTAACATAACTTCTAATTATTTTTAAAATGTTTTTATTAACTCTTTCTGTAATGTTTGCCTGTGGTCTCTACAGGATCATTTTCATATGCTGTACGTCGAGCCTTTACACAGATTTTCAAAAATTTGACTAACAAGCTGCTTTCTGTTATCGCTTATTACTTTAAATGGTGCAAAGCCCAAACGGCATACGTAAAAACGCATAAGTGCCCGATTTTGTGATAAACGTCGTCTTATTCACATCTTCTGGTTTCATGGATATTTGAAAGTAGTCTGAAGTAAGATCAAGAGTGGTCATAAATTTTGTAGACCTAATTTTTGTATCTTTTTTTCTATTACTGGCAAAGGGTAAATAGGGAATTTAGTCATGCTATTTAATTTCCGGTAATCAGTGGCAAAATGCCAAGCTTTTGGATCTGAGAGGGGCCGCAAATTAATTCTCTTTCTGCATAGCACAACTAGGCTAGCATATTCACTATCGATGGGTGTTATTATTTTATCCTTTAACATTTGTTTTATGTGGTGTTTTATTATTGATTCTTTTTTCTTATCGTAATCTTTTTTCTTATCATAACGATAAGGTTTTGCATTACATGGTTCACTTGATTTTAATTCATCTGCATGGGTGAGTATATGTGCATTACCAGGCTTCTCAGGAAATTATGTAGAAAACTTACAAGTTCTTCCAGCTTGTCTTTTTCACCTTGCTTTAGATGCTATAGGTCGACTTCTGGTATATTTTCCTCTTCCACTACCCTTGGCACCATATCCAAAACAATAGAATTTTCCACAAAATTTATTGTGGCATTCGCTGCCCTAAGAAAGTCCGTATCTAAAATGACTTTATTTTATAAATTTTTAAAAACAAAAAATAGAACTTTCAAAACTTCGTTTTTTACCTGAACGTTAAGCAACAGCTTCCCGACGCATTCATAAACTTTCCCTTGTGTGGCTATGATTTCTGTACTACTATTTTTAAATAATCTTATTCTTAAAAAATTCTGCTAGTAGAAGTTTTGGCTTAAAAAATTTCCTCGAGTGCCGGTGCCCACGAGTACTTCTACGGGTACGTTGTTCAAAAGAACGTGGATTACTGGTAATTGGGAATTCTTGACTACCACGGTATTTACCTACACCTTCAAGGGATTTTGCGATGCACAGCGAGTCTGGATCCTCAAATTCTCAGGCCTCTCTATTAGTTTAAAGCCTTCTTTCCTCCTGATGTTTTCTGGATATGCTTTTGGTCTTTGGCTTTATCATTTTCGTTCTTGCTCGTTGACGGCTTGGCTACAAAACGTTTTCCTCCATTGTATTTATTTTTTTTCAACTTCCACCTGTTGGAAGAACTGCTGATGATATCCCTGGGTAGGAAATTTTGAATTTTCCGCTATGTGTCTATTCTGGAACTTTATGGCTAATTCGAATAATTCTTCCAGCATTCAAGGATTTCTGAGTTCCGTGAAGTCTTGCACGGCAGGCAGTAATTTTGGTAATATAATTTCGATGACTTTTCTATTAGGCTTCCTTCCATATAGGATGTTTACAAAACTTGACTTTTACATAGAATAAACTTGGTGAGATCCTCCATTTTCCGTTGGTAGGAGCTGTTACAGATTGGCTTCGAATTTGGCACGATCTTTCACAATCGGAAGGGCCTTTAGAAGTGCCGCTTTAAAATTTTGAAAATTGAGGCTTCCAACTTTTCCAAGTAAAAATTTCCCAATTTCTTTCCACCTAGACTCCTCCTGTCCTTATAGGGCACTCAGAGCAATAGCTATCTTTTTTGTTTCGGTTACCGTATACAACTGGAAGTGCATCTCAAGAGCTTCCAGGAAGGAGGTGACAGAGTTCCTGCTGTTGAATGTCACTGCTAGCTTGATGGCCGATGGTCTTGATGGCTCGATGGTCGTCTGTATTAGGAAGCCAAATCCATACAATGGGCTGGTCACCATTGAGCCTATGACTTCTGCATCTTGTTGGGATGATTGCCTGTCCTGTTTTTTGGCCATTGGATTTGAGTAGTAAATCGTGTGCCAGATGTAAGGTCTAATTGCTTATCTTCTAAGTGATACTGAACATGTAGTAAATTTTTGTAGGAACTACACAGGAGAAGGGTTAAAAATACCCTTTATTACACTCTTTAAAAATTTACAATGCGTCAACTTGACAATAAGGCACTCAGCTTGGGCTGTAGATGAAATCAAAGAACTAACTAAAAATTTGAAGATATTAACAAGTCGTAGAATTGCGCTACAGCACTCGGACCTGTTTCCTAACAGACACTTCAACACTCCTAACAGAGTGTTGAAAAATCTAGTTTCAGCAAAGTAATAGCTGTTACGCCTTGTTTAACCAGCAATAAATGCTAAGCAGAAGCTCACCCTATGGAAGCACAAAGTTCGCTCACACTCTATAACTTTCCCTTCTAGAACTTGGTATTTAAACCTTTTTTCCTCAAAGTGGAATTTACGTTATTTCACGCATGCTACCAAATTTAAATATTCTGGCATTAACAATTAGGGGAGTGAAGGCTTATAGGAAAGAACTTAACTGGTTAAATTTAACTGGTTATTTAAAATAAATCCCTATATTGTTCTTGCATATATACGTGCATACATACATTTCTGGGCCCCGTTCCGATAATAGAACAGTACCCTTCTTTGATGGGTGCCTTGGATTCTGTGGTCTTCTTCAGACTCTTTCAGAAGATGGTTTTAGCTCAAAATGTTCGTTTCTGCTTATTCTTCACAGGGTCTATGTGGCCTCATGTCCTGGTTTATGTGGCAGCCTGTGATTGACTTGTATTGCTTACTTGTTGTTTTACACTTTAAAAGCAATTGAAAGGTTGGGGGATTCAACTTTTCTTTTCCTTTCCCCCTGCTGTGTGTGTGTTTTGTTAAATCAATTCAGGTTTTTGGTAATATGAATAGATTAAAAAAGCTTACAGAAAGGATTACTGGTGGCATTTAATTTCTGTTGACTCTGTTCTGTTAACTCAAGGCTACATTGTAGGAGTTTATTATTGCTATGATTTTGCATTTTCGAATTTGCCTTTAATATTTTCATTCAAATGAAGCTAGGAAAGCATTGTATTTGCTTTTAATATTTTCATTCAGGTGAACTGGGAAAGCACTATTTTTTTTTTCAAATTTAAATTGCTTATATATTCATCATTTAATGTAATTTTCAATTTCCTTTCAGTTCTGAAATATTTCTATTCTTCATTGTTACTACTTCATTTATTGATTTGATAAACACCACTTCTTTCTTTTGGATCTAGAAAGGTGATGTCATTTCTTACTTTGTTAAACAGGTTGCACCCCCATTCTATAACAAATCATGGTTTTCATATTTTTTTCATATTTCTTACGCCATTTGTTGCAGCTCGGATGCTAGGCATTTTTTCCAGGAAATGCTTTTTCATTAACCCATTTATGCCATTTACCCTCTTTTCTACCATGTTTTATGGATAACGTAATTTCTGTATGTTTTTTAGTTTTGGAAGTTGCTGCATTAGGCAATAAAATATAATTTTTCCTAAAAGCAACGTAAATATCCATGCACTTGAAAGACTTATGTCCTGAATAACCATTCATACATACATGAATTTCTTAGAGAAATGTTACTAGGTTTGCTATGTGTATCTCCTAACAATATGTGTGAGAGAAGAACTATTATTATTAAACAAATAATTAAGAATACTAAAACAAATAAATAATGCATTTTAAATACAGTACATTATAAATAAAGAATTACTTTACTGTACAGTACTTAGATTGTTATCCTTGAAGTATGTGGGGATTGGGGTGAGCGTGAGGCTTGTTGTTGAGAATGATAATTCAGTATCGGAATCTTTTCATGAAGACACTTTATTGAAGCACAAAACACACAGACATAACAACAAAAACGTGCGTTTCACAATTCGGCACAAAAGGTACACATACACTCTTACTCTCTTTTCTACACTGATTGATTTGATTCTTATACATTCTAGAAGCTGACATCACTACCCCAGCTTCAGTTCATTTCAGGTCATAACATCCCCCCCCCTCATTGAGACTTGGAGAGAGTCTTAAATTTATAACAAGGACAATTGAATAAATCAAATCTTTTAGGTGCTTTCACACACCTACCAGAAGAAGTAAATCCCTCCTTTATTACGTCTTCAGGAGACAGACTAGTCTTAACTTTCAGAAGGTCCCCGAAAATGGAATTCCCCCCTCTCTCGGTTTCTTATTTTCAGTTAACACTGTTCCAACTGCTTGTAACTCTAAAGGGAAGACCCGCTGCACCGGTTGCAACACACTTCCATGTTGAGTTTTAAGTCTTAACAGTGCGAACTTTTCCATCCCGACGAGGAATCAGTTCAATAATCTTTGCTATCGGCCAAAATAAACACCTTTTATTATCATCACTAATTAAAACCATTTCAGCAATTTTGGGTTCACAAACCGGTTTTTCATTGCATTTCTGAATGAGCTCACTGAGATATTCTTTTCTAAAACATTTTTGTAAATCTCTAAAAAACTTTCTTCGATGTCTTAATTTTCTATTTAATTTTTGGGAATCCAATTCATCAATATCCCTAACACTGGATCAGTGGTTTTCAATAAGAAACATAGTGGGTGTAAGAAGAATCAATTCCCGTGGATCCTCTGATACATATGTTAATGGTCTACAATTAATGATAGATTCACAGTCAATGTTCAGTTCTTCTTGGCTTAATACAGATTTACCTTAAGTACGTTTTAACAATTTTTTTACAATGCGAACTAACCTTTGCCACCAGCTTCACCACCACGCTGTGGTGGGCGGTATAAATTTCCAAATTATTTTATGTATGAAACTTTCTCTAGAAATCTTATCCCAATTTAATTTAGGAAGATTGTTATATACGCCTCTGAAATTAGTTCCATTGTCACAATAAACTATTTTTGGCTTTTCTCGCCAAGCGATAAACCATTTAAGCGCCAACAGAAAGACATCCGAGGATAAAGAATTTACCAATTTCAGATGGATCGCTCAAAACACAGCACAAGTAAATAATGCTATCCACACTTTTCCTATCGACACCTTTTCCCCCAGTTTTCAAAAACAAAGGCCCGACCAAATCAATCCCTACAACTTCGAAAGCTACACAACTTGAAACTTGGTCTAGTGGCAAAGGTGTAGGTTTGCTTGACATTGCTTTAACCTTAAAATGCTTACATCTCAGGCAGTTGTGTAAAACATTTTTAATCATTTTCCTAGCTTTAATTATCCAATACCTTTCTTGCGTTATTTGTATGCCAGCATGACAATTTTTCAGATGTACAATTTTAATCAATGATTCAGTAAAATGGCATTTGTTTGGCAATAATGTTGGATATAAAAAGGATTCTTCATCATCTCGATGAATTATCTTAGTTCTTATGCTTAAAATATTGTCCTCATCTTTAAACGTAATCAAATTCAAAGATTTTACATCAGGGAATTAATAGCTCTGAACTAAATGAATCAAATATTTTTCAGAATTTTCCATTTCAGAAGAAAGAAGTTCAGGGTTATTACACTTTTTACGACTTTGCCGACAATTATTCATAAATCTTAAAACCCAAGTAAATACTTGAATTATTTTATCATAATTTGATATATTGTGTAGATGCCAAAGGGATGCGTCCTTTGACAAATCAATAGTCACCATTTTAATCTTTTTTCTTTCTATATCAACTTCTTTAGGTTAGCTATCAATTTCGCCCAACAGGCCAACACTCAGGATTTTCCTTTAGCCATGAATGCCCCTTCCACCACCCAGAAGCAATCATGCCCCGAGCAGAGCTACCCGTGACAGTAAGTCAGCAATATTCATATTTCCCGGAACATGTTTCCTAGCCTGCGGATTTGTCAACTGACGAATTTCCTTAATTCGGTCAGCTACAAAAACTGACCAGTTCCTTTATCCACCAAATGGCTGTAGTAGAATCAGACCAAAGTGTTATCTTAAGATTCAGTAGATCAAGCGCTTTCATACTAGAATTCACAAGCCTAGTGCCTATACTACAAGCCATTAACTTCAACCACAGCATACTCAGGGGTTTGCGAGAAGCTACTCTAGACTTTGCTCTAACAAGGACTACCTCCACCTCGGAACGAACTATTGATCGAGCAAAGCTGGATAGCGTCAACAAAAACATGCAATTCAGAGGATGAATTAATTGTCATATAACGCAGCAAAGTTCCATTTTTTAGTTCAGCTACCTCGTTGTACCATTTTGAGAATTTGTTTACAATATTAGGTTCTCCAGAATGCTTCTCAATATTTTGACTTGCAACATTGCTCTCAAAGCCACGTAAATTAAAACAGCCCCTAGACATGTTTAACTTTGACTGTTCTATAAAGTGAACTTGTTCATTAATATTGAAAACTCCAGTTACACAATTATCTGCATAAAATGAGTTCTGCAGCTGTTTAGCAGTTTTATCATATGGTAGAGGGCAGTTCTCTAAAAGATGTGTTTAGTAAATAAGGGCTAGAACAAACTCCAAATACAACTTGACAATGTCTATAAATTTCTGGCCCTTCATTACAGGGGAAGAAAAATCTAAGAAAGTCTCTGTCCTTGGGTGCAACAGATAGCATTAAAAAAGCTTTCTCAATATCTCCACTTATACCGATTGGATACATTCTAAACCTATCAAGAATATCGGGTATAATTTTTTATTAAATTAACTCCTTTAAATAAACAATCGTTTAAAGAGGGCTTCCCTCTCTGAGAGCTAGAAGCATCAAAAACCGGTTGAATTTTCAAAGTTTTGCTATCTAATTTAATCACTGGCCTGTGAGGCAAATAGTGACATTCTTTATCGAGTTCAATTTCAGGTACACACACTCAATTATACTCATTCTTTCCCATTCCTGGAATACCTTTTGATAGTCATTTAAAAGCTTACCATATTTTAACTTGCTAATCACCTTTTCATGCCACTTCCAGGTCAGTTCTTATGCATAATATCACATTTCCATGGTAATTCGAGTTCATATCTCCCATCGGGAAGAATTTTCATTTTGTCTTCAAAATCAGTTAAGCTCTCTTTTTTCTAAAAAGGTTCGGATGAATCAGCTATTCCTGAAACTTCCAGTTCCCATAATGCGCTCAAAGGAATGTTCCCAACATGCAAAGTAGTTAGAATGCTACCCTTTGTGCCTGTATTTTGCTTTCCAATTACCGTCTACCCAAGTTTAGTTTTCAATGCTGTAAGACTTGAATCCAGCTCCACTAAGTTCTCAGTCAGCAATTTTCCCAAAACATCAGCTCCAATCAAAAGGTCAATCTTGCTTTCTTTACAAAAAGAATCTGTTAAATCTATTTTATTTCATTTCAACTCATCTAAAATTCGACAATCATTAATTTTTGGAATAAATCCACATATCCTTTTCTCGGAAAAAACTTCAAAACTGCAAGTATATGACCTTTTTAAATCATTAACTTCAATAGAAAATATCTTGTGTTCCTTCGGTTTTGTTTCTTCGCCCCCCCCCCAAACAGTGTTTCTTTTGAAGGATGACTACGCAAAGAGTTTGCAAGTAAACGTTTTTGCTTCTATGGCAATTAGAGAGGGAATTCTCTCTCTTACAAACATTCCCCTTTGCTTGTTGAGGACACATAGCATTAAAATGGGAATTATTACACTGAGAACAGTTCAACTGATGTTTAACGTTACAAAATTTGCTTAAGTGACTTGCCCTTATAAGACATAAAAAACATGCACCTTTCTTCAACAATGTTTGCTTTTTCTCACTTAAAGTAATTTTTCTTGTCTTAAAACACTTGTCGCTAGGGTGAAACTTATCAAAAAAAGTACAATTAAGATGCTTACCTGTATTATCATCAATGCTTGTTAAGGCAGAGGCCATCGCAAGTTCACTCACTTCTGTTTTTCAGGAACAGAACTATTACTTTTAGAATGAACATGAGAAAAACCACTTCTTGCTAAGGACACCATTTCTACACCTTGAACTTCTTGGCAAAGAAAGTTCATCAGCTGTTCTAAACTACAGGAACTTTTGGTTTCACTTGCTTCGTAATTTCTTCTTCTTTCCTAGGTCAGCAACACTTCCTCTGGAAGGCAGCTTTCTGCTAAGGGAATTAGAAAATCACTATATTTTTCTTTTCCCCAAGCTTTCCAAAGCTCTAAGTTTGGATTCTAGTTCATCATATAAAGCTGCTAAATCGGCCTTGGTTCATTTAGTCACTGCAAAGTCACGGACAAAAATTTGGACGAGTAAATCGTTTCTTCCAAATCATTCTTTTAACTGTTCAATAGCTTTCGGATAATTCTCTGCAGTAGGCAGGAAACTCTGAATAAGGCGTTCAGTTTTCGATTTTGGCTTTACAGACTGTACCACGTATTGCATCTTATCTGCATCAGGTAGAGACACCTATCTTCATGGATCTTCTGAAATAAGCTCCAGAAAATACAAGTATTCTTTAGGCTCACCTGAAAATTTCTTAAGCTCAATTTTTCGGTAATTTATATTTTTGTTTCTCATTTTTAGCTGCAGAATCTTCTTGCAGTCGTTTTTCAACTTTGGCACAGATTTCTACATGCATGTCCCTGTAAAGTTTCGGCTTCTTCAAAATCATCGGTGTACAATTTCATACCATCTTCAGCCTCCAGCAAGTTTTCAGCAATTAATCAACTTTCAAATCTCTGGAACTTATCAGTAATTTGAAGCCGTAAAGCAGAAATTTCATTTACATCACCAGGTTCTTTAAGCAATTCATTTTCAATTTTCCTGAGGCAAAGAGTAAAAGATGTTCTCAAACCCTTTCTTTGTGCTTTAACGCATTCAAATCCATTTTCAGGGAATACTTCAAATTACGAGATTCCAAAATCAAAACACCCGCCCACACAGGGGCGCCACTTTCTTAGAACGATAATTCAATATCGGAATCAGGGGCTCGCATCTACGCAAAGCCCAGGTGTTTATAGTGTCCGAAAGGCAATAATCATTTCAATTTATTGAAGCACAAAACACATCCACAGACATAACAACGAAAACGTGCGTTTCGCAGTTCGGCACAAAAGGTACACATACACTCTCACTCTCTTTTCTACATCGATTGATCTGATTCTTATACATTCTAGAAGCTGACGCCACTACCCCAGCATCAGTTCATTTCAGTTCGTGACACTTGATGCATTTTTACATGGTTGGGGGGAAGTCAACGTCTGATTTGCCCTCATCAAAAGCAGACATTTGATATAAGGAGGTCATATGAGAGTTGGAGAGAGTTGGCATGTTAGATGGATGAACAACACTGATTGAAGCGTCTTTCTTAAGAAAATAAGTGTGTAAACTTGCCTGAACAGTTTTCCTCTTACTTTAGTTATAAATTAAGACAATAGGCACTGTTTGGCTGTGCACAGTAGACTTTACTTTAGGAAACCTCTCAGAATTGCAGCCTTGGTTTTCAAAAAAAGGGGGGGGGTTGTTCCAAACTCTTTTTGATTTCAAACAAATTTCACTTCTTGAGAATGAATTTGTTCATAAAGTTCATAAGGTGGGGAGCTTCTGTATGGTACATTATTTACACTGCAACTATTTAAAAGTATTATTAGTTACATTAAATTTATTGCTTTATAAACCTTCTGAAAAAATATTTTTTCTGCAGATTTTTCATTTGTATATTTATTATCTTTGCAAAATTTACTCTATAATTCAAAAATGATTGTGTATTTTTATAATTTATATGTCAGTTTATTATTTTTAATATTTTCTGTGCTTTTGCATACGTAGATATGTTGCCAAAAGTACTGCTTCCTTCTTTGGTCTTGATGAAGAAACAGAACATAACAGTTATCAAAGATGGACTGAAAGGAGAAGAAGGTTGCTGAGTAAAAGATGGGGAGAACTAAAGGTTAATTTTCTTCTTCTTATAATGAAAATAAATACAGAAGATTGACTTAACAAAATTGTTAAGTAATAGGATAACTAAAATCATGTTTTATTTAGATATGAAAATACAGTTAATTTTCAGTTAGCTTAGTTGGGTTAAAATGTATGTTGTTTTAAAAAATTCCTTGATTTTTTTAGAAATGACAAAATTATGTAGAGTATTTTTTTTAAAGGACTGATAAGTAGTGTGTATAAGTAGTGACAGTGCTTGTAGTAATTTGTAAAAATTTTAAATGTACTGAGTTTACAAATTACTGCAAGCTAATTTTTAATAGTGATAAAAATTAACGTATGTTGTAAAATGCCATAGAAATATTTTATAAAAGATATTTGTGCACTTTAAGTGTCACTGTCATCATTGTGTTAGTGAGCTTCCTCAAAAAATTATTCATTCACATTTTAAATGCATTATGTTGGTGAATTAATCAGAATAAATGATAATAAGCATTATAAAACTGGATGGAAAAGTGTGTTATTCTAGTGAATGTTTCTAAGAATTTGATTAATAACAAAAAATTTGCATATTTTAAATAGAACTGTTGTACGGGTAATTCTCATGAATGTTAGGAATATTAGCCGAGTATTCTGCAAAAAAAAAAAAAAAAAAT
>KK115998.1:55311-133918 GCA_000611955.2 Stegodyphus mimosarum
AATTATTCTGAAAAAAAAAAAAAAAAAATCAGATGTGTGCAGTTTGAAAGGAAATGGAGAGTGGGTGGACTCCACTATCTTCAGTCTCATTGTTAGAGAAAATGGTTAGTCTATATTTCCCTTGGATTATCGTCAAGTTGTTGTTTCATTTGTCGGCAAATTGTTGTTTCACTTATGGTAACCTGAGTAGTTAAATGTTATGGAAACCCCATTATAACGTGATTGGTTGCGTGACTATGGTGAATTTGACTGATGGGAAATATTTATAAGGGCTTATTTCTGTGTTGGATGTCAGTTAGGAAGTAAGTTGCATATTTTGTGTTTTACACCTTGAAATGGCTTACCAGTGGTAAACTGGGTGTTTGGTGGTATAGAAAGAGAGAAGGGAATTTTTTTTTTTTTTGAAGTGGTTGAGAACAGAAGAAAAGAAACTTTGTTGGATGTAATTCGGCAGTATATTTTACCTACAACGATCATATCCAACTTCTGAAAGTCATGTGATTGTCTTTTTGATAATGGCTTCGTTTACTTCTCAGTAATGCAGTGACATTTAAGGATCCAGAAACTAGAGCTCATATCAACACTATTGAAGGTATGTGGAGTGTAATAAAGAGGGGTTTTTGAAAGAAATGCCACCGACAGTCAAGCACTATGGAGGATATTTTTTACTCTTATTTTTGTGAATTTTATATGGTGATGGCAGTATGCATACTCTAGTTTAGTGGATACTGTTAAGGAATTTTGTGTACCACAGACAGATATTTCCTTTTTATAGTGCATATATGAGATAACAAGTATTTCGTTTTTTGTTATTTCATTGTTTGATTTAAAATACAGTTTACTGAGATAATATATTTTTTATATGGCTCTAGTGAATAATTGGGTGCCCCTTTGATTGGCGATAAATTTTGCTCAGTTTTGACGATGAGTAAGTGTGATTTAACTGTATATAACACCATTGTTCCCCATGATTTTTTTTTTTTTTTTTTGAGTGAAAATAGATTGATGTGTACATGGACAAAGTCAACGCAGTTCCGAGTTTGTGCAATTCTCTGATTTTTTTCAAGGGAAAATAGATTGATGTGTACATAGACTCTGAGTTTGTGCAATTCTTTGACTTACTGTTTTGGTAGCGGCCATATTGAAACTGTGTCTTGCTGGCACCGATCTTGGCCTCAAAAAAGAATCACCAAAAAACAAGGGGCACCCAATTTTAAACTTTTGCCTTTTGTTTTAATTATGTTTTATTGCATTATGTTTTGGATGCCATTTTACTGGGAAGGGCATTGGATGTAAACAGGAGTAGTGCCAAAAAGTCATCAGTTTTCATCGAGAGGCACCCTGAAATATATTTTTACTGAGAAAATTATCATTCCATCAAAATTTTGCTCTTGGAGCAAGCATCAGAGCTGCATTATAAAGACTTAAAAAAAGGGGGGGGAGTAATAGTTTGACAAATCGATAAGTGCAACACTTTTCCTGCTGCTAGGTTCCAGTTTTTTTTTTTTTTTTTTTCTTTACTTTTTGACTTCAAATCTTTTTTTCAGATTATAGCTCCCAAATGCTGTCCTCTATCTTATTGTCCTTTCACTGTTTAACAACAATTTCATTTTATTTTGGTAAAAGCGTGCTCCTCGAAGCATACATTCTTGTTTTCTTTGATTTAATTAAGATCAAAGATGCATGCTTTGTGGGACATTTTAAAATAATTTTGACTTTTCCATAAAGTTTGTATAATCTTTGGTATTGTGATTAACAAAGTAGTCCTAATCATGATAGGCACATCAGAAGCTGAATGAAAAAAGTCGTTGAACGCTAATAGTTCGACTCAGCCTCATAAAGTCACCCATAAAGGCATCCCTCCCTTTAGTTAGATAGTCTTTACCTGCTTTGACATAACCAAATAAATCCAAATGCAACCTAATCATGACAAAAGAAGTTATCCTACGTCACTCTTTCATTCATAGTTTCTTGGGAAATTCCTAACATTTAATGGCTCTTTTTATCTGAAATCTGAAAAAGACTTTTGCTCTCTGTTGCAGATTGTTAATTAAGTCTTAGATGTGTTTGAATATAGGCAGTTGTGTATCTAGAATTTTGAATTAGTTCGTTAACCCAAATCTGACGTGCTGTGTCATATTTTGGTAATTTAGCAAATGCTTCGATTTTTGAATCCCTGTTTGTACTAAACTAAGTTCATAATGGAGAATCTTTTCAGTAGTAATAAGCCTTGACATGCTTGCTGTCTTGGAGAAAAATGCCAAGTAGATTTTATAAAACTAGCTTGAAGACCCAACAAGAATGATTTTATTGAAATCGCTTTTCACCTCTTAGTGACATTCAGGAATTGAAATGGTATTCTTTCTAGGAATCTTACATTTGTACATTTTATCCGATATTATTGCTTATTTTTGTAGTGTTATCTTGATTAATTTACCACAGCCTACCAAAGGTATTATTGGTATTAAACTGGAAGGATGGTCAGATAATTAACATAGTGTGTGATCGCATCTTTCTTTCAATTGAAAACTTATCGATGTCTGTATTAATGTAGTTGTGAGATATTACAAAAGGGAAATTCACAAAAAGTCTCTATTTGAATGCTGAAGCAAAGTGTAAAATTGTGAATGACACTTTTAAAATCCTTAATCCTTTTTGAACATGACCTGCTAAAAAATGGCAATGTCTAATTATAACAATTATATTAGTAGTGTAATCTTACAGAAGTAAAATATGTATAGGGACTGCATAATAAGTTTTTTGATCTCCTTTCATTATTATATCAGTAATCAATATTATGATTTGTGAAAATTTGAAAATTTCATCAAAATTATTTTAAGTGCAGTACAAAGTCTGAGATCCTGATATTCAATATCCGGAATGATCTAAAATCCAGACCTTAAAGCCACTAAAAACCTTTTTTTTTAATATGCTTTACATATGCACATTTGACTTTTTTCCCATAATGAAACATGTGGAGAGTTCCGATTCTTAATTTCCCTTTGGCACTAAATAAAATACCTTGTAAAGAAACAATCATTTTATCATAAATTTGTCTGATCAATAATTTCACTTTGTTGCTGTTATCTGCTTGGCATACAACTCAAACTGAAACATTCTACATAGAGATGTCATTGATTTTACACCTACTAATAATTTTACACCAACCTGGCAAATCATTATTTATTATATTTTGCTTTCATCACCACGTGTTTATCCACGCATGAAAACTTGAGTGAAAACTCATACGGCGATGCCTGATTTTTTTAAATTAGTAACTGAATAAAAAACAGTACGGTAACTTTTTCTGTTGACATTATGTTTGGTGATGATTACAGATTTAAGTTAAATGTGCTAAAAAATGATGACGAAGAAAAATTTAACTGAAATTTCTTTCCATATGCTGAAAATAGATTTTGTTAATGATACTCATAGGCCAAAAAATTACATTTAGTGTTTGTTTCTTGAATTAAGAATAGCTAATTTGTTATTCACATAAACCCAGAACCGGCGCCTGTGCCTCGTATGGCTGTGCCAGGTGGCAGAATTTAGGGAAGACAAAATTTTTGGAATCTAGAGAAGCACCAAGCAACAAAATTAAGGGATGATAAAGTTTTTAGAATTAGGGAAAGCAATGAGGCCCAAAATTTAGGTCCGATGAAAATCTAAAACTTAGGAAGGTAGCAGAATTTAGGACCCGCTGAGACTGCATCAGGTGCTAAGATATCTAGCACCAGCCCTCGATAAGCCGTTTAAGTATATGGTGGGAATTAATTCAGGACTCTGATAAGCCTTAAGTATGTGTGAAATAGATGTAAGTATAATAAATAACTAAACTGATACAATTCAGTCTTAATTGACCCAGTGAGCAATAGAAACAAGACAAAATTTAGCAGAACAACTTGTCTTTCATTGCCAATCTCATGATATATAGCCAGTATTGCATTGCGGATGCTATAAAGCTAGGCTAAAATTATTCTTTATCGATTTCAAAGAAATTTCACTTAATATAGCAGATTACACTGTTCCTTAACTTTCTAATTTTATCCAGCATATTATTTTTTGCAGACTGTTATTATTACAGCAATTTTATGAAAATAAAAGATTGAACTTTTGATTTGGCGAAAAGAGTTCCTAATTCTGGAGCTGCAACAGGATCTATAGACGAAAATATATTTAAATGTCCATTAAAAAAACAAAAAGAATTGCTGCAAAAAATGGATAAAGGTATATCTGTCTCAAAATTATGCAAGGAGTATGGCATTGGAAAGTCAACTGTGTATGGCATAAGTATGATACTCACAATGAATAATAGAAAAATTATTCAAAAACTTGCAAAAATATTCTTGCATTCAGATTAAACTGTTCTTTGAAAAGTGTAGCATTTAATTCTGTTCAGAATGAAATGTTGTTTAAAAATGTATTCTTTTCACATACTTAGGACTCTGAAATATTTTAGAAAAAGAAAATATTTACGTTTGTATGTATATTTATGATGTAATTACAAAATCCATTGATCTTATTGGAAAGTCACTGAATGTTTTAGTCTCCAATAGGGGATCGCCACTGCTTCAAAGCATTGCATGGGGAAAACCAGTTAGGACGTCTCCTCAGTTTGCCTGATGGCGCAAAAATTGTCATGATTGTAGACAACTGTACGGTTTATACTTCACTTAAAGTTTTAGTGAATGATAATGTATCCATATTATTCTTTCCTCCAAATTGTATGTCCATCATTCAGCCGATAGATATCGGAATAAGGCACATGCTGAAATGGCAAGACGTTTCAAGAATTTTTGAAATATTTTAGCATAAAATTTGCTGTGTGGAGCATTGCAAAACAGGGGAGCATATGTCTCCAGATACTTTAAAAAATGCTTGGCATAATTTATAGCCAGCTACCATATTTCATGGTGAGGATGCTGAAGATGATAGATGCAAATTTGAAGGTTTTTGGATATTGCAAACCAAAGGTGAAATTTTGCAGTTGTGGTGAAATGTGGAGAAGTGTTAATAAATGAAGATGGTATAACTGAAGTTTTTCATTGCTATGACAGTGCCTCAATCATCAATCAGTTAACGGAGGGCAAAATCTGTAGTATAGTTCCAGATCCAGAAAATGCGCTACCGATAGTGAAGAAAGACAGAGAGGTTATTGAAAACGAAAAAATTTCGATTGACAAGTTAGTTGGAATTCTGGGCAGGGCAATTAACAGGGTTTGAAAAATGGAACTTCGTAGCTGAACAGGAAATTATATCTGTCTATAGAATTAAATGGAAAGTATTAGCACAAAAAACGAAGCAACTTAAACAACTTACATTGAATGAAATGTTTAATAAAGTAAACAAATAAATATTAAGTTTTTTTGTAAATTTTGATATCCTTTAGATCATAAATGCTTCATTATTTCATAAATCATCATTTCATATCTCTAATTTTATAATTTCTACATGCCATCTTACCAGATTTAAACTGATGGTCTAATAGCCTGAAAAATCCCAAATCGGGGCTCGTCGAAGTCCAGACAAGTCAGGATCTCGGACTTTGTATGTATTCGGTTTTTATCAGCATGTCTGATAAGTACGTTTTTACCTAATATAACGTTCTTCTGATACATGCTTACTAGTCACAATGAGAGTATAATAGATTTAAAAAATATTCTCAAGTTTATTTTTTTATACTCAAAGAAACAATAATGTGGAGGCATGACCTAGAACAATAGTAATATTTTTATATCAGAAGTATCCAGACAGATCTTGCCAAGAAAATAGCTCCATGTTTTATGCAGTAAATCATATGTAAAGCTTTGTCTGCAGTATGTTTACAGTATTACATTTTAGATGTAAAATTTTGCTATTTGTGTTTTTTATGCTATATAAAGTAGCTTTATTATTATTTATTTATTTTTTGAGAAATACTTTTATTTAAGTTGCATGTATGTTATCAGTTATAGATATCTGTATGTAATTTTTTTTAATGTCATGTATGATGACTTTTCAAAATTTTCTTGTAGAATGATGAAGCAACACAGCCGCTGGAAGATGTCTCTTGTTACCCTGCTGTGCCTCAACAAGCTCAGTGCATTTCCCAACATCAACCGCCATTAGTTTCTCGGTTGCAGTCTTCTACTGCAACTGATTCAAGTGATGGACCAAGGAGGGTAGAAAGTGTAACGTCACAAAACTCCTTATTGTTTCAAAAACATCGGAGGAAAGATTCAGCATATAAGATTATTGTTGACAGTCTTGGACTTATTACGACAGTATGTTTGTAGTTAAATATTGCTTTAGTAAACAATAGGTATTTTTATTATTATTATTATTCTTTTGTAGTTTCATGCAGTTTTGTTTGTTAGTTTGCATCTATTTTTTCTTTGTAAAATAAGCATGTTTGTCATTTATTTTTGTATTTATCAACATTTTTATGCTGTGTTAAATTTCGATTTATTATTTGTAATGTAAACTTATACTGTTCATATATCTGTTTTTAAATTATTTATTTTGTGTGATTCATTCTACTTTTACTCAAAATTTGTTCACATCTTTTATTTTATAAATGGGAAGTATGTTATTTATAGACTGTAGTCAGAAGGTATTCATCTCGGAAGTTTTGGCCAAGCCATTCAAACCATGCAGCTAATAGTTATGCAGCTCCGAATGTAGATAATACATTTAGTGATGACCAACAAGATAATGGGCTTCCATCACAGCAGGTTTGTTATTTACTATAGATGTTTTTTATTTAATAATTGGAAGTTTTAATGTGTTTACAAACTAATGATTATGTATGTAACTTGGAACAAATTTAGTAACTAATATTTATATTTGAACTTGTAGCAGTAATAATTGAGATACACAAAAATTTTAAAATATCATTTCTTGATTTTAGTTTTTCCTGATTAATACTGTATATTGATGTATTTTCATGTAACAGCAGTTAGGTAAGAATGTATAGTTTATTTAGAAAGGTTTTTATTTAATTGCTGTTATTTTGCAACTTTATGTGAAATCAATGTTTTTATGCAATTTTTTTTTTTAATAACATATTCTGTGAATGGAAAAATGAGTTTTAAGAAAATTTCTGAATTTCGAAAACATTTTATTGCACAAAAGATCCCACATCTGAGAACAGTTTTTGTGTGTGCTCTGCAAGCAGTGTTATTGCTTTACAAAATTTATGTGGTCCAATAAAAGCCAATTTTCAGTGACTTAACTGTGTAAAATGTGAAAATTAAACAACATTTTGTGTAAGTAGGCTTTGATGTATAAAACAACAAACTTTTTAGTCATTTATGGAGAAATCATAGATTGCTGAATTCATGAAGCTATGTAATTTCTATTCTTTTCAATTAAAGCTATATGGGACTCTTTAACCTCCCACCAACCATACATAATTAAGGAAGGTGATGTTTTTGGTCCAAAAATTCAATAGTTTTTCTGTGAACATGAATTAAGATTCCCACAATATGTTTTTGATATTTCTACAATGATGTCTCTCTGTGTGTGACAATTTTTTTGTCTATGATAACTCTTGTATCAAACTTCCAAAATTTCTTATTTTCTATGTTTAATAGGAGGAGTTTATGTGTTTGTGTAATGAATTTATTAGATTTGGGATGAGCTTTGACAACTAGAAACTGTACTTAATTTGAAGTCCAATTTTTGTGGGAGGCCATATGTTACAATATAATCCAAACCTTCTCATATATGACATATGAAACTCGTATATATGCGTATAGGATGCTTGCACAACCATGATTGAGAACAACATATTAGATTTTGATTATATATAATAAACCAGAAGTTTAATAACAACTCTTGAGTTTTCTGTGGGGAAATATAGAATCGCTATACTAATAGCTTAAAACTAATACAGCACATATTACAGCTATTTCTATTATATCTAGGCATGAAATTTATTTATGTCAAGGTGTAGAAGAGAATGACTGCATTTATAACAGTGTTTCATTTGCTAAACTTGGGTGCGTACATTTCATTTAAAGGATGCAGTTATTTTACCCCCCCCCCAAAAAGGCTATTGTTATTCTGTTGCACTGCTGATGATGACAAGGCACAGGAGCGAGTAATCAATTCAAACACACCTATTGCTTTACTTCTTACTGATTCCAAAGTGCACGGTAGTTACTGTTCATTTGCAATTCAAAAAAACTAATGAGCGTTGCATACTAATAACTTCCTCCCCCCCAAAGACAAAGCAAATAAAAAATACAAAAGTGCAAACAAACAATAAAATGTGTACATAAAAGTGACCAAAATCATTGTCTTAAAAGTTCTACAGTATACCAGTAAAGCACCATTTCAGAGTTGCAAGAACACATCAAATGCACATCAACAGAGGTGGCCTCTATTCATTGAATCTGCCGAATTACAGAAAGGGTAACCAAGGTTTGAAAAGATCTGATACTTAAGTATCTTGAAGATATATGTGCAGATCAAAATTAATTTAAATTTGCTGGTACTGTAGGAAAAGCACAGAGGAAAATTAAGTTACAGTATTCGTTTTAAAGTATTTACTATGAATATATTATAAACACTAAATTTTCTTTAATTAAAAAAAAAATTATATGTTATTCAACTGCCCAATAAAATACAATTTTTAATTAAATAATAATAGTAATTATAAAGGGACAAGCATTTCATTATGTTGATGTAAATTTAGAAAAAACAATTTTTATACATGACCGATTATATTTAATAAAATATAATACAAAATTTTGTGTTACAAGTTGTTCCACTGATTGGAACAACAGATTAGATTTTGCTTACAAACTATTAACTGGAACTGGTACTTTATTTAAAGCATGTTGCTATTTAACCCTCCAAGCATTGCGGGTTTAGCCTTGAAATTTCGAAGTTCCTCAAAATGTCATGAATAAGTGGTATTTTCTTGATTTTAATTAAAAAATGTCTCTCTCATTTTGTACCTCGATTTCTTTTCTTCCAATATGTATCCAAACCGAAATCAGATACATTAAAAGATATCTGAAATTTTCATGTGTAATGAATATAGAAGGCAGCCTTCTATACGGAAATAATCCGGCCATAACACTGAGATTTGTGGGAGGCCATATGTTGGCTACGTCATATTTTTTTGTTTTGCCAATATTTTCTAGGGCCAAGTGTTGTAGTTTGGGTTAGCCTTTATAACTATTTCTCTTGCAACTGTATTTTCTTTTCTCTCTCTTTATTTTATGTATTCTACGGCCTTGGGGTGTACCAAAACATGAACAACTGGTTTCCTGCTCTTTCAACAAAGAGATATTCTGCTCTGCAACCCCCGCCCCCCCCATGTACGAACATGGTTGTGTACAAAAAGTTTTTTGCACAACCATGATTTGATGGATCTTGAATCCTTTTCATTAATTCATTTACTTTATCCGTCTGTTAATTTTTCGAACCAAAACTTGCTTCAAATATACAGTGCAGTGGTTGGTTAGTCATTGCATGAGAGAAATATATGCAATCCTCTGTTATCTCTGTCTAACATTAAATCGAGGGACACGATAAAATTGTGGAAATTGATGAAAGCTTATTCACTAAAAAGGGGGAAAAAAAGTATTGCAGGCTGTAGGTATTTTTCTGCTACACTGGTTTTTGGAGGATTTTATCATGTAATTAAAAATATATCCATGTCCATTTTATTTAGTATTAAACCAAATATATAGGAAAAAATTAATTAAACTGTGCCAATAATGGTGTCAAAAATGTGTGGTATGACTGTAATGGAAAAGCACCAATTTTTTTTATTTGAAAACAAATATGTATAGTAACCAAAGAAACACTTTGTTGTTCAGTTTTGTAAAATATCTTTCTATTCCAGTTATTCCCAGATGCTAGTCAGCTTGTTGATGATGTGTTCTTTGAGCAGCAGCCCTCTAATTCTACAGAAGCTCAGAGTCAAAATGACAAACTTTTGGCTGCAAGGTTATATCTGCCACAGACACAAGGGACATCTGATGTAGTAGATACTGTGGATTCTGTTGCTAGGTAATTTGTTATGCCTCGTAAAAAATTAGATTATATTAATATTCATGTATATGTTAAGTAATTCCAAATTCTTTTAATAGACCAAGCAGTCAAACGTGGCACCATTCATCTCCTCAAGTGGAACTTCCTAGTTCAAATGTTGGGATGAAACGTATTTGGAATAAAGTATGTAAATAAAATATAACTTTAACTGTCATTAGTTTTGGTAAAATTATTAAGGAATAACTTTTCCTTCAGTTGATTTGTAATAATTTTAATATATTTATGTGGAGAAAAATATTATGTGTTATTTTCAAGAGTCTCAGCTTATCATTGTTTGGGGAGTCAGTTCTGCCTCTTTTTCTCAATTTTTTAAGGAACTGATACAAATTTTCAAAATATCAGTTGATGGGAAGGTGTGATTTTCCTTTAGATCTTAAAAATGTTAGCATTCTCAAATTTAATACTTTCTTTTAAATCAATGTGGAAAAATGCTATGTTGCATTTTTTAAATTGCACATGGGCTTTTTTAATTTATGAAGTGTGATTAGGAAAAGTATTGGGAATGAAAGTTGTTAAAAAAATAGCAAATTATGTCACTTACAGATTTTGCATTTAATCTCCTTCAAATTAGTTACGTTCTAAAATCATGCATTTTATCAAGCATTATTTCCACTATTTGAAGCATGCCTGAAACGTTTTGGGGGAACAGGTAGTAAACAGCTGCCATATGTTTTGCTGGATTTCCTCAACAATTTGAAGTTCCTTTTCTTTCAAGTGGGATTTGATTTCTGAAAAAAAGGTAGAAGTTACAGGGCTAGAGCTAGGGTATACAATTGGCGTTGAACATGGAAAATTTTGTACTAGGCCTAAACTTGCTGCACAACCTGACTTGAATGTGTTCTTATATGCTTATGTTGGAATTATCATTCATTGGACAGTTGCATTTCTTTCAGGATGAGTAGCATCTCTCTAATGCTGAACATTTCATGATTGTGCTATTTGGCCAGGTGGAAATTATTCATGATGAACATGTAGTCAACAAAAACATTCAAAAGCGTCTTTGCAGTGCTTCAACTTCACGCCTGCTGGAAATTTGGATTTTTTACTATGAAACCTGAGCCTTGGTTTATAAGGTCATAACTATAGCTCTGTGATATATCACTTAAAAGTTATGGCCGTGTTATGTTTTTTCCAAAAGTTTTAGTATTCTTAGTGCAGCAAAAGAAACTGTGCACATCTGAAACACAGTTTTCTTTAAGTTTCACAGTATCTTATAAATGCAAAAAATGATTTCACAGTTCTTATTATTTGGTTTTAATTTCAAGTTTGAGTTTGCTATAGCCTTTGTTGATAAACACTGTCAAACTTGGCAATTTAATGCAATTTTCTGGTAAAACTGACAAATACCTTTTTTCTTCTAAATATGTACAGTACAAAGTCTGAACTGACAAGCAATATCTGGAATGATTTAATATTCAGACCTGCAAACTACTAACTAAAAAAATACATAAATAAATAAAATAAGTATTAAAAAATTTTTTCCTCACCCTTTACAGAATCTAGGAAGGGAGAATATAATATCCAACAAAAGGGGTATGGTACTTACATAATATCATAACCATCTTGCTGCAGTTTGGTGATTTTTTATGGATAAAAAGAAAACATATTTTAGTAATTTAAAATACAAATTTGAATTATTAAATAAAGAGTATGTCATACATTAAAAAAAAACCTGTACATTCTTCTTTGAATCTTTCTGTATTTTTTTTTTTTTTTAATTCTTCTCCCGAAGTACACAGTGATTTGTTTTCACTTCAAAAAAAAAAAAATCAGAGAATTGCAGAGACTTGATTTTTTGCAATCTTCAGCAACAACGGCTATCTAGAAAATGCATTTCCTCGTTGTTCCCTTTAGAAAATTTTCAATAAAATTCTGTACTACTGCTGAAATTTTACCATAGTTTCTTCCATTTTTGGCAAATTCCTCAAGCTCATACTTTAAGGCAAAAGATATCATGGTGTGTAAAAACCATTGGAACTTGAAATACAACAAAATAGAATGCATATGAAAATGGCATTGTTGCTTTACTGAAATGGTTGTTATGAGCTTGGTTGCTGGAACAATGGTTATGCTCATGGTTGCCAGAGTTTGGCACTTCTGAAAATTTGCATATTTCTACTAAAATGATTGTGATAGTACGTAAGTACCTGAAGCACTTGTACCGTAAGTGTGATTTTCTTCTGATTAACAGATTCTTGCGTATCACTTTAAAGAGTTGCACCATAGCCAATAACAATACATTAATTGATGCTCTGCTGCTGTCAGCCAGGATCATATTTTCAGCCCTTGAGTGGTTGTAGGGAATTAATATTTTTCTGTCTGACCAAACAGTAAAATTGGTCCCAATGTTACCTGTTTACATGTCAGCATACTATATTTAAACTAATGATGTAAAATCCAGAAAGTTCTGAAGTCACCAAAGTCCCAACAATTTCGGATCTCAGACCTTGAATTGTATTATCGGTATTGTTTCTAATTCTGCTAATTCTGTTGCATCCCTGTTTTATTGTAAAAATAAGATAGGCCATAAGATGGCAGAAAGATTCCACTAAGCTGTAAAAGATTAGATGTTCCTTCCATATGCTCTTGCAGTGTAGCAGTCTCTCATCCATCTAGCTATTGGAAGGTCGCAGATTCAGTTTTTGTTGAGGACGAGGAATATTTCAAGATGCCTATCTCCAGAAGAACTTCATGACTGTGTTGCATTCAAACAAAAATTTGTTAGATAACAGCACTTCACTGTCTTGATTAGGCTTGCTAGGTCATGTGTTTCCCCTTAGTCATTTTTTAAGTAGGATGAGTGTGTAAAGAATTAAAGTTATTCCACCTGTTTCTCATAATAATGTAATAGTCAGCACATCCTTTGAGCATTTTGAAGGTCTTGGATTTGATTTCTACTGAAGGCATGGTTGAATTTTCAAGGTGTTGTTTGCAGAAAAATAATTTTTAAAATCTAATATCTACAAAGTAATGAGTTACAAGGGTTTTCTAGCAAGTATCTGGCTGTAATGAAAGTTTTCAGCCAAAAAACGTTCTTAATAAGGTTAGAAAAAAATATGAAAGCAGTACCTTTAGTGTGGGAGGGGGGAGGTAGCAATCACCACCAAATCTATGATTTTCTGCCAATGTTTTGGTAGTTTTTGTCTTTGGCCCAGAAACTTGGTAGCCGCAAGTCCAAAAATAGATCAACTTCATTTCAGGCATCCTGTGCAGAATGGAAGATAGCACCAGCAAGATGTAGCTGCAGGTGTGAAAAAAGCTGGAAGTCTGAAGGAGCAGTGCCGGGGTTATATGTTGGGTGTGGCAAAAGATTCCATTAGAGTCCGTACAGAGTCCAGCTGGTGAATGTAAACACATGTGGTCTTGCATTATCTTAATGGAACATTACCTTTTTGTGCTGCAACTCAGTTCGATGTTTTTCCTTAATCGCAGCATCAACATGGACTAGCATCTTGCTGTACACCTTACTGTCGAAGGTTTTACCTTTTTCCACATACACTTTGGAAAAGCAAAGCGTACCATGGTAATTCCACCAAATACAAAGCATGATCTTTCTGTTAGTGAAATTGCACTTTGCGACACTACCGCCGGGCTCGCCAGGCACAGATCAACCCACTTTTGAGCTTGTGTTGTTGAAGTAAATCCAATTTTCATCACAAGTAATGATCCAGTCCAGAAATTTGTCCCTCGTTGATATTCAAGCAGATTAATGCAGGCCTGAACACAATTGTCCTTATCTGCGTGAATGAGCTTATTCGGCAACCAGTGATTGCACTTGCATCTCAAGTTCATGCGATGCATAGCATGACTAATGGACATGGCACTAACGTCTTAATTCCTTAGCAAGCTCTCTAGTGGTTGCATGCGAATCTTCCATAAGTTCTTACAAGTGGGCCTCAACAACACCAGTAGGCCAGTCAGAGTGCTCTGCTTCTTGAATGTTATAGTCTTTGCTTTTGAACTTTCGTTACCAGACCTTCATAGTGTCATATGATATAACATTAGTATCTAAAGATGTACCCATTATTTGGTAACATTCTGCAGCTGGCTTTTTGCAACAGAACTGAAAGTAAATGAGGGTTCTTTTCTGGTAGCATGATAGTTCCATTTTCAGACACTTTGTAATTAATGATAACAACATTTTTTTACAAACTTCACAACACAGTGTTCCAAAGCAAGTCTCTTTCTTTCTAATGCCAAAAATCGCTTGACGAAATATGATTAAAAACAACAACACGAACTGTTTGTGTAAACGATATTTGCAGTGGTGGAAAACTTTTGTTAAAATCCGATATTTTTCCTGTTTAATTCCCTCTAACATTCAGTTTAAAAATCTGTTGTAGTATTAAATTTATCTTAATAGAAAAAAATATATATATGTATAAAATATGAAAGACAATCACTCACAAATTTTTGACAATAGACCTTTAAATTTTTTATTTAAAATATCGATATAAATCCCTTCTCATTTGCGTTAATGCCTGTAATATTCTGCATTGCGAAAACTCTTGCCCATTCACTATCTAGAATGTAAAGTATTTCAGACATATAAATTATTAAATAATAATTAACTATATTTAACTATTAAAATATTTAGTTTGTCATTAAAATTGTATTTTATGCTATTTATTTATGTTTTGTGTACTACACTTCAGATATTCTGTAAAATATTTTATCCTAAGCTTGTAAATGATTTGAGGGGTTTTATAATGCATAAGTTAACATTTTAGCATTTACGAGTCGTATTTGGAAACTAAGTACCGTTTTGAAAAAAAAAAATAGTAAAACAATTTTTTCGAATCCAATTTTATTTCAAGCAAAATGCCTTTCCTATCCCAGAAGACAGTGCACATGATTTTTTGTGATGACATTGCCACTTTGAACTTTTGTTTTTTCGGAGAATGAGTGTGTCTCCACTCCATCGATTGTTGTTTCGATTCTGGTGTGAAATGACACACCCAAGTTTCATCACCTGTCACAATTTGGTTTAAAAAGTTTTCTCCATTATCACTGTACCGCATGAGAAATGTCAGGGCACTACCAAGTCGCTTTGTTTTGTGAACATCAATGAGCATTTTTGGAACCCATCGGGAACACAGTTTGCGATAATTCAAGCGGTCAGACACAATTTCGAACAAAACAGTATGTGAAATTTGTGGAAATGCCTCTGAAAGAGTTGTCATTGTGAAGCGTCTGTTCTCATGAATCGCTTCATCAACTTTCCTTACCAAATCATCGGTGACAACAGAAGGCCGACCACTCCGAGCCTCGGCGTGGACATTTGTTCGACCTGCATCAAACATTCTTACCCACTTTCTCACCATTCCATCACTTATCGCGTATTCACCGTAAACTTCTGTCACTTGACGATAAATTTCGGCTGGTTTAACATTCCTCGCTTTCAAAAATTTAATCACGGCACGAATCTCACAGTCAGCGGGAGAACTAATTGTCTTAAACATTTTGAATGTGCACAGCAAACTGAAAACACAGCATAGAGCAACCAAAATGGCGACAATTGAAAGTCAGTGAACAAGAAAGACTGGTGCGCATGCGCGGGACACCTACCACAGCGCTGCGACGGCGCTGGAATGAAACAGTACTTAGTTTCTGAATATGCTACGTATTAAAAATCTTTGTTCACTGCTCTTCTGTATGCACATTATGTCATAGCAATATTAACTAGAAATAGCACCTATTTTTCGAGTTTTCCAGTGGTTGCTTTGTAAATTGCACTCATTTTGAAGATTCTGTAAAGAGTCAAACATAAGTTTTTTTTTTTTGAAAGAGATACTTACTGTATTTCTTTCCAAAGTATTTTTTCATACATGCCACATTTAATAAATTGAACTCTTTCTTAGCTGGAGGACCTCCAAGCGTTCAATATATTTTAATAGTTAACTCCTGAAATCTCACCTGTTTCATCTTCCGAATTTTTGACCAAATGAAAATGTTTGTTACAAACCTGCTTGCAAGACATTATTCTCTTTAATGATACAGAAAATTGTATAGTAATGGTAACAATGTCTGTATTTGCTAAATTCAAGTAGTTTCTGTGAATTAGTTCTCATATTTTGTTTGAAGAGCATTTGATTTATTCTGCAAATAAGGTCAATATATCTGTGTATACTGCTCCAAAGTTATGTTTTACAAGTAAGACTATTTGTCAGTAATCCTTCATGACAGCTGAATTTGTTTATATACATTATAGTGTATGCCTCAAATGCAAGCTAGGCCCATTCATATTTAAGGGTTAATAAATAAAGAATATTTTTTTTTATATTTTATTCTTAGGAAGTTTGCACTTTTTTCTCATCATTTAGAAAGCATGACTATTTTCAAAATTTCTAACTTATATGAAAAGGTATGTCTTAGTGCAAAAAATCATAATATATTTTAAGAATTTTTTTAGTGTTAATTTTCTGCTGTGTTGAATTAGAAGTAGTTGCATTTTTGTTTTATTTTTTCCGTATGGTTTTCTAAATATTAAATAATTAATGAAAAAGCTAATGATGATTTTTCCCCCCCAGCTTTTGAGCCAAGAGTTTCAAAATTTTGATCGTAGGCAGTACGGAATGGGTGTCATCGGAAGGTTTTTACATAGAAGAATTAGACAAGATCGTATCACATCGAGTGTAAAGGAACAGCTGGATGACATAGATGATCATAGGTGAATAAATTTTATTCCATGATTGTTTTTAGGGTTTTATTATTAATTTAAATGGCTTAAATTCTCTTCTGTCTGTAATTACTGTCTATTCTGGTCTAAAACATGCATTTTAAATTAAAAAATCAGATGGAAATTAACCGGTGTGCTTTTTATACACCAGATATAAAAATGAGAGATTTAAAATAACGAAAAGATAAGAATTCAAAAATTAGATTTCTACGTGTATCTGAATGCTAAAAGAAATGGTATACCTTATGAACTTAAAATGTTTTCGTTATCGAATAGAATGAAAAGTTCGTCATATTTGTCTGCCATTATATCTCCAGACACGTCTTCAAATTCTGGATTTCTAGCATTTCAAAAGCATTGCATTTCTTTGTAAATTGCACTTCACAAGCATAGCATTTCTTTTGTAAATGTTTTGTCACCTTCTAACATGCATGTATTTCACTGTCATTTTAAATTTTCCAATTAACAATATGCGGCTGGTCCATGGCGAAGGTTAATATGCAGCTGCACTTGGGGCGAAGTACCATGAGGACTGAAGACTGACTAGATGCCTGTTGGTCCATGGAATGTATTTTATTTCCCTTCTACCACCTGTTGGAAAACCAATAGAGGCATTCCCTGATCCGCCACCTGGGGTTGCGCCCTCTAGGGTTTACAGGACGTCAGCGATTTACTTGTGCGGAAAGGTCTCTTGGACTTGGTGTAGGCTTTCCTGCCCCAAGGAGATTTGAAACAACAACAACATTTAAAATTTTCTTTGAGTGAATTATTGACATGCACATCTAAAGGCCGAATTAATGGCATTAATCTGCTGGAATAATAGCCCTGTGTGTATTATATTTTTGAACAATTTCTTCATGTTATCCATTTGATGGGATTTGAGCATGTCCCAAACTAAAAGACTTTCTGGATTCTTTAAGGCATCATGTAGCAGATTAGACTATTGCTATGTGGTTGTCTCAAAATTTTTTAAAATGTAAGATTTGTTGAAAAAGTATACACTTTACTATATGCGAAGGGAAATCTGTTGTGATGAAATGTAAAGGGATCATATACTGAGGGTATGAAATTTTTTCTACAGCATTTCATGTACTAACATAGACAGTCACCATAGGCCATTTGACCCAGACGAAATAGCCATGTCAGCAGTAGAGAATGTGTTTTGTGCATCAAATATTCCTATAGTTAGTACAAAATAAAATGAAACAAAATAAAAATGGGGAAGATTGGACTGTTTGCACAAAAAAGAAAGTTCTGTGTGACTTTGCGTATCTGGAGACCCAGTTGAACATATTTATGTCACTTTTCAACTTCAGCTGAAGTGAACACGTTCAAGTTCATTGAAATTCACAATAAAGATGAATTTCAATTTCTCTAAACTATGGTTCGGAAAGTTTTTCAAAAGAGGCTAAAATTCATTTCAGACAAATAACAATTGTTGTAATGCCTAAATGTACTGACAAAACAAAATAAGCTCTCTCCACAATACAGTTTTATTTATGATATGACAAGTGGTGATTGCTTATGTCATTATATGCTATGTTGGAAAAAACTTTATATCCATGTATGCTTACTTTTTTCACGTTTCATTATCATACATTTCTGTCCCTTTTTATTTATAAATATTGGAAATTGAAGACTTTTAGTAATAATTCTGTACAAGGCAAGTATTTTAGATTTATCATTTATTCTCAAATACGCTGTTTTGTGATCTAAAGTAACTTTTTTTGCATCCAATTTTATTTCTTTTTTGTATAATTTTTATGTACTTTTCACTGTAATTAAACCAGATTTTCTGACTGTGTAATCTTTAAGTATGGATGATACCTTAGAGAGACTTTTATTGAAATTCTTCACTGTACAGGAATTGCCAGATTGCATAATCCATATTGACTGTTTCATTAGGGAAAAAATTCAGCATTTCAAATGAGAAACAGCTGGAAATACCAAAGGAAAACTCACAGAATGTTCTTTCTTCCTACATATTCACAATGATGTTGTTACATAGCTCCTTGTTAGGTGAAATACATAGCCCTACCACATTTGGTGCTTTGGTATGTAATTATGGCTGACGATCTTCTAATCAAAAAGTACTGAAGTTTCTGTTTAGACCAACCACAAATTTTGTTTAAATGGAACAAGATCTTTCAAAGAATGGGGTTTTGTTAGTATAATTTGTGAGATTTTTGCTGTGATCTTCCATTGGGTAGGAATTAGTTTCACTTTCAGTTAAAACATATGCTGTTTTCAGTGATAAAAGGAATTAAACCTTTTGGGAGGTGGGTGAGCAAAAGATGTAGGAATCCTGCAGAACTTTAAACTTGCCTTTCAATTATACAGTAGTCTCATAAACTCGACTTCCGATTCTTAACATTCTGCATAACTCGACAACTTTTTAGGAGCTTTTTTATGATATCTGTAGGCCAAACAGAGCAAATGTTGCATACAGTACATATAATTATTATTTATGCGTATGTCTTTGCTGTTCTGTTCAAAGATTTGAATGTTCTTTTTCTGTAATTTTTGCTGTTTTCACATTGTGCCATTAATTCTTAGACCTGCGTAAAAAGTTTCAAGATGTTGTTGGTAATACTTGGCAGTGCTGTTTGCTTCTTCAGAGATAGACAATCTACCATCTTACAATATTTTTCTACCAAGAACTACTAATAATTTTTCTCCATTTTTGTATGTTTTTTACTCAATCTTAGGGTATTTGTTCTTTTTGTAACTTCTGTTGTGCTAGAACTTGACATAAAAAAATAAACATTAATTTAATTCTGTGCTGTACTTTTCCTTGTCCAATATTGTGCTATAAATGTATAAAGTAATTTACAGTTAAATATTAAGAATTCTGAAAAACCCATCCTTTATTCCGTAAAACTCAATTTTTCGAAAACCTGATACTCTTGCAGTCCACATTATGTCGAGTTTGCAGGACTATACTGCACTAATGTCTTTATTTTTGTAACCTAACTAGTGGTTGTTTAGCTATGTTAACGTGTCTCTGTTAATGAATTTTAAATGATGAGATTTTATTGCAATTGTTTTGTTTTTGCAGGCCTTTCTTTACATACTGGGTCACAACAGTCCAGGTTTTAGTCACAGTGATATCACTTGCAGTATATGGGTTTGGGCCATTTGGGATTAGGAAAACTCAGCGTTCTGGAGAGGTAAGCAATTTGTCGTAACATTAGATTTTTTTTTTCCCCACCCAAGATGCTAACAGATTATTTTCTTAAATGTTTGTTTGAGGCATTTACTTCAATTACTACTGAGATTTATAAGATAAGAGATTCAACAGGAGCAGTTTTGGCTTTTTGGGTGGGAGCACTAAGTAAAGGCTGTAAATTTAGGGCAAAAATTTTAATCATTAAAGTAATCATTATACTTTAAAATGTTAAAAACAAAACATTTCACATCTAATGGCATTGGATGAGCAATTTCATTTTGTGTAAAAGGTAGCCTTATTGATGTAATTCTTTGTCTGAAAAGTTATTAATAATTGCTTAGTCTTGGTCAATAATAATTCATAATATAATGTGTGTTTTTTATAACATCCTTTTCTTCACCTGCAAACTCTTTAAAAGTTCGTATACAGAAATGGTTTGTTTCCTTTTTATATGTAATATTAAGTTTCTGATTTCAGGTCATGGTTACTAGTCTTCATTTGCAGCAAGTAGATTATTTTGAGCCGGATAACTTTTGGCTAGGTCCAAGAGCTGTAAGTAATTTTTATTGTGTCAGTGAGGTAGGAATTATGCATTTTTACTTTTTGTATTAATTACGTTTGATAATTCTGATAACATTTTTTAATTACTAAAACAAAAAAAATTCCCATTTGAAACTTTTAAGTTTTAAAATGTATTTAAATTACATGAAAGAATGCATAAATTATAGTTCTAGTTAATATAGATTAAGTGTGCATAATTAGAAGGCACATGATACTTTTCAGTAGTAAAATCTTCATAATTTTAGGTATTATTATGAACTGGCATTTTTCACATCATAAGCCCAACTGTTAAACTGTTATAATTACAAAATAGTTACAGATATTCATTCTATCAACAAACAAATAATGTGCTAGCTACTTCTTTGAAGAAAAGAATGTCCTTTTTGAGAGGGGGGGTCAGAAAAATTGCTTCAGTAATTTTTGACTGTTGGAAGTGTTAACAGCTCGCAATATCAAGAATTTTTATTTAGCCATTTAGAAGAATTTTTTTTAAACATTTCATCATCTATTCAACAAAAATTAAACAAGTAGTGTAGCCTATCAACATACTTATACATTTTGTAGGTATTTATTCTTTATCTTATGTTTTCATTACTGCCTTGTGTGATGTAAAGGAAGTATTATAACATAAAAAATTTCGGATATAATATTTCTATGAAAGTATCCATTTTGACCTCTCTCAAATACATTTGAACGAAGTTTTTGCATGACATCTGTACATATGAACAGAATAAAGGGCTAAAATATATTGTAAAATTGATTTAGAAAGGATTCAGGAGAGATTTTTTTCGTGATGTCTGTATGTATACAAATGTATCTTGTATAACTCAATGAGAAGCTTTAGAACTTTGAAATTTTGGGTGCGTCTTTATTATAGGGGCCTCCAAGATTGAATCGCTAATCAACTGAGGTATCTTGCCATGTGTTTTTATATCTTACTGCATGTTATATCTCGGTTGATTAGCAATTAAATTTTAGGGGATGCTATAATAAGGAAGCATGAAATTTTGTATATGGGACTGCTATAACATGTAGTTGTACACCTTCCTTTTTTGTTGCAATTGGCTGCAAGCTTAGTTTTTATATTCATATATGTTGGTAAAATGTGCATTTTTGGTTTGCAAGTGATTGAATTATGTTGTTTTTATGTTTCAGTTGAGGTTTTTATGCCATTAGTTAACCTACTTGCAATAGTTATAAAATTATCAAGAGTTTAAAAATTTAAGTGGTGCTAGGCCTAACGAGGCTGCCATTTCTCTACATTTGAAAGTCGAGTAGAATAGTGAATTAAGTCAGCTGGGGCACCAACTTCAATGTCTTTTACCCAGTGGGACCAAAAGTTAACTTTCAGTTTGTGCACCGAAAATTTTTTTCTTGTCCTTCGACCAAATTGCTTTTTTTCACATCTAAACTCTAATTTTAAAAATTGTTCTTTAAACTGTTTTTAATTGTATTTGGTATTTAAGGTTTTTCTGTATTTTACAGTTTTTAATGAAAGATGTTTCAGTTTTTATGTATTTTTGCCTTATTGTGAAGTGAGAACTGAATTGATTGAATGAGAAATATATCTCTAATGAAATTTGAGTAAATAAGTTTAAATGAAGTACAGTAAAAAATGTGTATAGTTTAATAGGCCGTGCAAGGAAGTCGTTTACGTCCACATCAGATATTTTTATTAATTATTCTTTGATGACTTTGTTTCTTTAAAACTTTTAAAGTTGAAAATAATTCTTTTAATCTTTTCTAGGCTGATCTGGTGCACCTAGGGGCCAAATTTACTCCTTGCATGCGGAAAGATAAAAATATTTTTGATTCAATATTTAGGGATAGGGGGCGTGAAAGGGACACGGCTTGTTGTGTTCGCAATGACCAGTCTGGATGCGTACAAACATCGCGGGATAAATGCTCGGTAGGTTATAATTATTTTCATTCCTTAATCTTTATCTCAAATTGTTGAAAGTTGGTAGATATGTGATCATTAAACTGTTCTGTGGGTAATAAATTAGTATTTTTATGTGCATAAGGGTTTGTAATTGATTGAATTGAGAACTGATGATGGCTTGATGAAATTTCAAAAATACTTTACAATTCTGAAACTTTTCACTCAGAAGTACTTGTACAGCTCTTTTCAATATGGCAGCACAATCAGTAGTTACAGCTTCAAACTACTAAGAACGCTAAATGCAAGCTAATGCAAAATGAATCCAAAAGTGAAGCTCACACAGTGATCTCTCAGTACTCTGAACTCAACTAAATTGATGCTCTCTCTGCTCTTTTATAGTTCCCCTGTTTGCCATGGTGGTTTCAATTTCTTAAACTTGATGACAGGCATGCACATTTAAAGTTAAATTGGACCAGGTACAGTTACACAGGGACCAGACCAGTTACAGATACACAAGAATCAAGCCACTTTGGTGACTTTTGCTGATTTCTTGCTAAATGTGGGAACAAAATTTAGTCTCCAAAACTATTACCAGTGGGCCGTAGCCATTTACCTCAGTGTTAAATAGACTTATCCTTACAACAGTATGTTTTTGGCAATGTTTCACATTCTGAGGCCATTCATGTTACATAATACAAGAGATACTACAAATTACGTATAATTTTAATTAATCATTTACATATATATAAAATTCTTAACATCACCCCTTTCTCAAGGACTGAACATAGCGGGCAGTACAATCCATGAACAGAAAGTCATATTTACGACTAAGGAAAACCAATAAGTGAATACAATATGTAGTACTAAAACAGGATTTGTACAGTTGTTAAAAGTACTTAAAAGTCATTAGGTTTTTGGAAGCAATTTTGGTTGTTAAAAGTCCTTAATTTTAGCCAAAATCTGCAAAAGGTCCTTAATTTTCCTATATGAACATACACATTTCTGTTTTTTTTTTTTATGACTGTTGTTTTGAATGTTTAATGTGTATGATTCATTGTTAGGTGCATATGAAGTTCTATACTATCCATTTTTTAGTTTCTGTCTTTGAATTTTTATTACAATACTGGATCTCTGTTCATCGTAAGGCTTACTTTATTCTGCATTCATAAATTTGTTCCGATACTTGCCATTTAGTTGTGAGGTTTATTATTACTCGTATTATGTTAAAATGTTTGGATGCAGTCCGTTTGAAACTACTGATTATAACCCTTTCAGTCCATTATGTTCTCCACAAAATTAAACGTATTTTAATTACATAAGAGATGCCCTGTTTAATTTAGCACTTCAAGTCCTGATTTAATATCTATATTCCGATTTTTTTTATCCTGTTTTTACTTTTTTAATGTTATGAGTTGATTATCTCTGAATGTAATTTTGATTACATTCATTTAGTAACCAACATATTCACTTAAAAAATCTTAAAATGTTTTGAGTGTTAAATATCTTGAAGTAAATATTTTTATTAATGAAATTAAGTTGACGTCATCAATTCAATCGACTATCAATGTTTAATTTTTTGGAAGCAGACATTTTTGTTTAAATATTACTTTTCATATTGCAAAGATATTTCATATTTACATTTAAAGATTTTTTTAAAGTTATTTATATTTTAATTTCAAACTGTAGCTGGGATTTAGCAAAAATTCTTTTTGATACTCATAATTTTTTTATTGCTTGATAAACTTTTGAATTTTTTTTTCTGGTACTAAGATACTATTAACTCGAACCTATCATTGCACTCTAGACTCTAGCTAACTTGCTGGTAAATATCCTTTTTATTGTTACAACCATGAATAACAATACAAATATTAACAGTAAATAAATCGTAGGCAATTATAAAAGTGATTTCTTTCTAATTTTCTAGTTTTATTATTAGGATTTATCTTCACGTATGGACATTATACTTCTATAACAAATTTTCATGAGGGAAGTATAATTTTGTTCTATGTTAATTGGTGCATTTCGTATTCTTCAATAGTACAGTGTAATCTTGAGTGGGGGGTGGAGATTTGTTCTCATTTTTGACAAATCTAGAAGATATTTAATTATGAAATTGGGGAAGAGTGTCTAAAAACTAGCAAATAGAAAAGATTAAATATCAGAAGCTTTAATTATACATAGATGGAACAACTTGACAAATATTTATTGGCAAGTTATCATCAGGAAAAATATATGGGTACCATTACTGGCATTTATTGCCCACAGAAATGAGAGAGATCAGTTAATATTGATAACTTTTCTTTTATCATTAGACATAGAAAAGAAATTTTAATGTCATAAAATAAGTATTAAATAGCATATTTTCTTAGAATGCAGTTAAATATGCAATAGGAAAATTTCTTTATTTTCAGTTACTCTATATTTAATCGCAGAAATGTTTTATATTTTGTCATCAGTGGCAATTATTGGCAAAATTGTTGTAATACAAAATTAACAAATATGTTATTTGCATAGAGGGAAATAACTATTGAATTTCCTCTTATATAATACTGTTCAGTAAAAATAATTATATGTGCAGTATAGTCATGATTTCTTATTTAACAATAATTTTTGATAAATTTTTATTGTGCTGCTGAAGTTGGCTCAAGGACTTCATTCAGGGGTAGGCATTTTTTTCACTTTTATTCTGCATGAGATTTTAAATATGCAGATACATGGATTACTTATTTATAAACTTATTGTGTCAATTTATATTGTATCTTTAAAACTTTCTGCTGCTATGCACATATCTTATCAGATAATTTGTAAGAATATTTAAAAATGCTCTCATAATTTGTATACATTTGAATTCAGATAGATTTTGTGTAGTGCATTAATGCCTTGGTCATAATTTATGCTGCTTAAATAATATTAATTAAAATGTACAATTAATTATTTACAAAATGACTGATTTTATTAAATTTAAAGATTAATCACGTAAAAAATGGCTGAGTTGAATGCTAGTGTAACTAATTGAAAGCTGTGTGATGATATGCCAAAGATTTATTACTTTTGTACTAAAATAGTCATTAATGTATCTGTTAGTATTAGCATTGTTCGCACATTATTTCTTTTATAAATAAGAAAATATATTACTTAAAGCTAACCAGTAGAACTCATGATTTTATGTTGATTTATTCTGGTTAGTTAAGATAAGATTTATTTCAGGTTACATGTGGTAAATATATTAAATATTTAATTTCTAACTTCTAATACAAACATGAAAATAAAGTTTTATTTTAAAGAAATTAATGTGTATGAACCAGTTTATAATAATGCATTACCTTGAATTATTTATGTTTTTGTCACTTGTAAATAAAGCTATATTTAAATATTTAGATAGCCAAAAAAGATACTTATGTTGCATGATTTTTTATTTTTATATTTTGTGTAGGTAGTTATTATTGATATATAGAGGCTGATTACACATTTTTAGAACAATTTCAATAAAGAAGTAGGAAAAAAAGCAAAATCTTTTAAATCAAAATTTCTGGCAATATCTCAATATTTAAAATGAGGAATGTCATCTGTTAATTGTGAATTTGTTCTTTCAAAATGTCACATGTAAATAGTCAGTGGACTGAAGGATGTGTTTTTGTGCTTCCCAAAGAGAAAAATAATCTTATTCCTTAATTTTAAATACATGGTATTAAAATTTCTAAGGGCAAAATAAGCAGCATTATTAATCAGAAAGGGAAAACCAACCATCCATAATTACTTCTACATGATAAGAAGACTTCAGACAAATAGCTGAAAAAGGTACACTGTACCTTAAAAAAAAAGGGGGGACAGTGTGTATCTCCCGATCTACTGGGCCGATTGACGAAATTCAGCTTGCGCTTTTCATGTCTTTAAAGCACGACTTAGGATATGTATTAGATTTATATATAGCATTGTTCTATTATAGGTATTTTGACACAAAATCCGACTTTTTCTGAAATGACATGCTAATTTTTTTCCATATTTTGGTTCTCCACTCAAATTATGCCAAACTGCAAAGTTTTCCAGAAATTGCATGAGTAGTTTTTAAAAAATTAGCTCTCAAAATTTTAGCTCCTCAATGTTAATTGAATTTGATATATATTAATATCTCCTTTTTTTTATTAAACTTACTTGATTCTTTCTTTCAGAATTCGAAATTTGGGCTTAATCCAAATGTAATTCATCCATTTTCCATGATTTATTTTTAAAATTTGTATTTTTGAATAATTTTTATAAATTTTTTGAAAAAAATTTTGTAACTATGAAATTTTTAATACTATCTTAAAGTAGATGTATTTCTAGGCACACTTGCAAAACATTAAGAGTTTTTTATTCAAAATTTCCTAAGATATATGCAAATTTACACATTGGTGCATTTTAAAATTTGGCATATTATTTACAAGCAATAATAATGCCAAATGTGGTTTACACACTTCGTTAAAGTTATTTAAAAGTAATGAACATGACCTTTTTTCTGCTCATATACAATAAAAAAAAAAGGAAAGGAAAATAGGTTGCTATAAGTTAAGAAGTTCACTAAGTGAATTATTCATGGTACAAACTTAAAAAAAAAAAATTGGCAAGCTAAATTTTTAAATTTCTCCATAAATTTCACACCAAATTTTACAAAAATTTAGTATTTGGACATAATTTGAGTCATAGAATCGAAATATGGAAGAAAATTGGCATGTCATTTCAGAAAAAGTTCGGTTTTGTGTGAAAATACCTATGTTAGAACAATGCTATATATAAATCTAATACATATCCTAAGTCATGCTTTCGAAACATGAAAAAGCTAATATTAATTTTGTTAATCGGCCCAGTAGAATGGAAGATATTAAACTGTCCCATTTTAAAAAAAAATTTATTTTATTTTATTTATTTATTTATTTTCTTCTGCAGTGTACATACCGTTTCTGATATTTCTAAAGTTTTAAATTATTGATAACAAAAGAAATTAATTGAAAAGTCTTTAAATACGTCTGTGGCAACAATAAATGAAATAATAAGCCAAGCTTTGAAACTTAAAAAGAGTGAAACAACATAATGCTCACAAGTTTTTGCTGAGGCATGTGGCTCAATGCAGAGCAGTTTGTAGAACCCTGCATGAAAACTATTTAGTTGGAGATAAATGAAAATACTTTGTGGTGATCTTTGCTAAAGTATGGGTTTACTCAAATGACTGCAACAAAAAAAGGTCTATTTATTATTGAAAATGAAGAGAACAAATTATATAAATCTGGCCCAGGCAATGCTAAGAAAGTTTCAGGAGGGTGTTTATGATTGTTGCAGGATTTTCTTACAATGGGAAATAAAGAATAATATGGGAAAAGTGCTAAAACCAACTCAGGAAATATTATCAAGAAAAAGTTGTACGACTGATACTTACGGAAGAAATTCTATTTCTTCATCGCAGTGACTTTCAAGATTAAAACTTCGTCAAAGCAAAGCAAGAAGTCATACTTTGAAATGTTCCACTAGATTCCTTTAAAGAATGAAGACTGATGCAGATACTGCAGATAAACTTTTAGCAAATTCCTGCAAAAGACATCTGGTGTTTTACCTATGGACTATGGTGCCTTTGGTCTCTTGAAAAGAGCTTTTTAAGTAAAATCTACCACAGTTGTTTGACTCTGGAATATAGTGGAAGAGGAATGTAAATCAGTACTCTTAAAAAAATTTTACAAAAAGCACTTCTATCATGGAAATCATGATGCTGACTTATAATCCAGGCTATCAGGTCGGACATTTGAAAAAGTACTCCTTCTATTTTAAACATTTAATTAAACGGCCCCAAAATCATTAAAAAAAATGTATATGGAGTTCTCAAATTTGTCCTGTGTATTATGTACATTATGTGTAATTTTATGGCATCATTGTGTTTATTGAATACCAAAAATTTTTTTTTTTTTTTTTTTTTTTTTTTGCAGGAATTGATATCTTCGTGGAAAAAATGGGACACTATGAAGCCTGGACCTCCAAGGTGGACGTCTAATCCAAATTCAATAGCAAAAGATCGTTTAGGAACACATAGAAGGCTTTCAGGCTCTGTATGTGGTCAGGATCCAAGGTATGGGATTCATTTGTTGTCTGATTTGGTTGGTCAGCTTTTTCATAACAGTAATAATATTTTACTACCATTCACTTGTTTTTATGTTTAAGCAGTAGAAAAATGTATTGTGTTTTTGTTACATTTTTTTTTTTTTTTTTTTTTTATTTTTTATTTTTTTTTTTTTTTTTTTTTATAATGGGACAAATTGAATTTCCAGTAAACTGTTTTTACTCACAACAGATGCAAAAGATGTACACCAACATTAATATATTCCATTTTTCTTTTAAAAGTTTCTAATGGGAGCTGATAATTATTCATATGATATTGATTTCATTTTTCACTGTTCAAGAGTATTTTATTTTTAATAAACTTATTTTCTTTTTAGTAGTTGGTGAAGTGCATAATTATCCATTTTAATATTATTTACGTAAGGCAGTTGAATAGATGCAGATGTGAAAAACAACTAGTTTAGAGTAAAGAAAATAATGTTTTCCTCTTAAGTGTTAAATACATTAACTTCTGTTTATTCGTTATATGGAGAAAATAATAAATAATTTTTCTTAATATTTGAACTTTTGATTGGTAAATTTGGTTATCGTTTTCTATAGCCTGTTTTCAACAATTTACAGCTGCTATTGTAGCACATCAGTGCTTTATGGTTTTATTTGAGAACTTGTTGAAGAATCTGACTAGTAGGTTTTTAATTACTTTTGAGATATAAAAATTTTGTTCCAAATTGTATCTTTCATTAAACCTAATTTTTTTAGTGTTATGAATTTCAAGCTGTTGAATGTTTAAAAGTTTGGAGATATAGTTAGATGTCCATACTTATGTTTAATTTTTGTTATTTTCTTAAGCATATTCAAATTTGTTGGAATTAATAGATGAATTTTTAATATGTTGTAATTTAATGCTCAGTATCAATTCCTTGGAGTTCAACCATGTAACAATTTTGTACATACGACATACAGGCAATCCCCCCCTTTTTTTTTTTCACAGCCTGATTGCCTGTAGGCTAAGAGCATCTAAGCTGTAGTTTTATTCTGTATTATTTTCTTTAATTCACCTTTTCTGTTTCTGGATGGCATTACCTAACTGTTAGAACGTCTCCCCACACACACCTTTTTGCTATTGAATTCATAGTGAAAATCTACTTTCTTATGAATGCATAATGTCGTATTTGCTAAGTATTTTGTTTAGTAAAGTTTTATTACAAATTAATAAAATTTTATGACTTCTAAAGCATATAAAATTTCTTCTAAAGCATATTTTAAGTTCATATTATTGTAATCTGCTTATTTTAATTTTCATTTGTTCCTTGTGTCAAAATATACCTAAAATACCCTTCCTGTACTCTTTCTTGTTTTAAAATAGACCATACCGAGATGGAATATTAAGTTACAGTTCAAATTTCTAGATGTGTTATATATATTCTAGATGTGTTATAAATACAAAATGCTAAGCTATGTAAAAGGTTTATTATTACTCGAATGTGCTAGAAAAAAGCAAACAGGACATCTATTTTATATTAAAAAACCTTACTACTCAAGCTTACAAGAGTGCAAAAAGCCATTATTACAGTAGTAATTGTAATTTTTTATTTCTCTCTCTCTCTCTCTCTATATATATATATACTATATATACTTTATTTTTAACATATGAATGATTTTTTTGTATATTATTCATAAAAAAATGCAGTTTTCTTTGAAATTATGTCATAAAAAGGACAGTATTTGGACTGTTTTCTAAAATTTAGGTCTGAGTAGTGGTTATTGAGAGGACTTATGTTCTAACATTCTTTCACATAAACTCTACAACATACAGAGGTGTCTTGTTTCAAAAAGCAATAGTTCACCTGCTGAATGCCTATCTGAAGTTTAAGGGGCATGATATATAATGTCACTAAATTTGCTGCATTTTGTGTTACTGAATGAGATTCTAAGATACTCATTGTTCATGAATAATAAATTGTTTATCCTAAAAATAAGTCTTTTTTTTTTACTTCCTTGTTAGAAGTAAAGGAAGTATTCAGAGGCAGGTTAGCAGTTGGGAGCCCCTGGCAGTAAAATTTTTGGGGCTCCCTGAAAAGTATTTACTTACCTATATGTTTGAAATATCGGTTCCCAATTAGTGTTGAAGTATAATAAATAATTAAATACACAGTATTACTTAATATTATTAATAGTGTAATAAAATTATGATATTTTAAATATTAGTATGTTTATTCAACCTAAAATATTGCCTATCAAGACTAAAATACATAAAAATTAAATATCCCATGGGAAAGAAAAGTAAAACGAAACACTGCTACAACATTTTTCTGAAATATTTTTAAATTGAAATAATTGATTATTAAATTAGGTAACTATTAAGCAGAGAGTTTAATACATTTTTTTCTTGATTTCTTTCTAGCAAATTCAGCAATTATTTTTTAGGTATCCATATTACGTAACATTTCTTGTTCTATATATAATGTAGCCATACACTTTAATCTTTCTTTTGGCATTGTGCTTCTTAAGTAGTTGTTTACTCATTTTAAAACACAGAAAGAGCTTTCTATTGATGCATTAAAAACTGCAATGGTCAAAAAAAGTTTCAAAATTATTTCTACACTAGAGGAAGTACCCAATGCCAGTTAAGTTAGATTGAGACTCATGCATTTAACAACAGAGAGAATGATACCGCTGCAATCCTCTTCTAATAATGATGCAAAAAATACAATTCATAGTCATACGTTTTTCAATCTGATGCGATGTGGAACTCACATAAAAAATTTCGATAGGAAAATATGCTAATTCTCTCTCATTATATCAGCAACAATGGCATGCATTTTTTAAGGATTTTCATCTTCCTAATGAAATGGTTATAAAAGCTCAAGTTCCATCCATTATTTCACCTATATTCAAATTTAGTCAATTAAAGACGTTAAACTTTATCATAATTGATCAGCAATCAATATTGCTAACAAACAAACAGACATTCTTCTTTATATATATAGATTTTGTATAACTTTGAAAATTTTGATTAACAAACTTTACGATTTGAAAAGTAACAGCTTTTCGAAAAACATTTTTGTATCCAGCGCATCAGACTGTTGCCACTCGGACAAATGAGTGCAAAAATTACCGCTTTCAGAGTTTTTAATTAATATTTCGGCTGATTAAAGTCATACGAAGATAGTATAAATTGCAAATTTTCCAAAGATTTTAACAAATCAGCTGATTTAAATCATTTGCAGTGTAGTTGTTGATTGTAGGGTTTGCTGGTGGTATTGATTCTCTAAAATGGCATTCCAAATTATTCACATGAGCATCGTTTCATGTCTGCTCATTTTTACTTCTTTGTATGAAGTAAAAAGGAAGTATTGTAGTCGCGAAAAATTTCGGTTAACATATTTCAACAAAAATATCCATTTTGACCGTTATCGAATGCAATTTGACGATGATTTTGTGTGACATCTGTACGTAAGGACAGAAAAAAAGGACTTTTCACCCAAAAAATTAGAAAACTGATTTAAAATGGATTCTGAAGAGATTTTTTTCATGGCATCTGTGCGTATGTACATGCGTGTATGCACACGTGTATGTATGTATGTATCTTGCATAACTCAAAAATAAGTAATCTTAGAACATTGAAATTTTGTATATATGACTGCTGTAACATGTAGATGTGCACCTCATATTTTCGTTGCTTTCAGCTATACCAAAACTATATAAGCATATATATATGTAATAATTGTTGTTTTGGCGGAAGATGAAACAATTCACGTTTAATCATGGCTGAAAAACTGCTGCATAGATGTCTGGACATTATGGCGTAATGGATGATCGCATGGAATTTTAGAAGCAGGACCGGCTTGATAGTTAAATCTCATTTATTCTTGAATGATGAATTTCTTAAAACATAACTGTAGAAGACTAGTGGTGCTAAACGCGCCCCATAATTTTAAATATGTAATTACATTCTAATTAACGGCAAGTAGCTAGCAGAGGTTGAGTGATGAGCTGTCAGCATGCAGACAAAAGAGAACGCAGCAGCTCAAAGGAAGACGGGAGGAAGTAATGGATTTAGTTCGAGTTAGAGAAAGTTTTGGTTTACAATTATTTGATTGGGCAGGAGGTATCTGCATTAAAACATTTTGTAATTTGGAATGATTTAAGTTTGGGAGAAAGGATGAATTTAGGGGAAGAGCACCAAATTTAGAATGTTAATTTTGAGGTCGCCTACTATTTTTTAAAGCAGCTGTCATCTTTTGTTATATCTTACACATATAAAAAATATGATGGCTTTGATCTACGCGAACAGGCAACCTCTAATTAACTTTCCGCAATTTCAGGATCTTTCTCCTAGACTAGTACTTTCGAGAATACTCTGTCATGTTATGTAACCACCACTATAAATAGCTATACACACCATTTTTAGTTAGACCGCTCCCCTCTGATGCTGCTAATAGAACGCTTCCTGCTTGATCTCTTTTTTTCTTATCTTTGTTCAATTATGACTCAAAAATCTTAGATTGGATATTACCTAATTTAAATCACTATGGATATAAATTGAAGCTCTTCATCAAAAAGAAAAAAATGATAGGCCATTTGAATTAAATAAAGGTATGGAAATATGGCACATTAAATTCTTCAGTCTCATCTTTCCTCTCGCCTTACTACTCTGCCATCACGACTGTGTTCTGAAAACATGACATTTATGTCCACTCTGTTACTTGGCTCAGTGAGCTCAATTTCTTTATTCTTATATGTTTGTAAATTGTGCATTTTTTTGCTTTAAAAATGATTGAATTATGTTGTTCTTATCTTCTGGTTAAGGTTTTTATGCCATTAATTAACCTGCATGTTATAGTTGTTTAATTATCAGCAATTTAAAAGTTCTCTAAGTGCGGCTAAGCCTAATTTTTTTGGCCATAACAGCCATATTTGTTTGCAATTGAAACTTAGAATAGTGGATTTGTTGCCAATCTTGAGAAACTAAGCTTTGCAAAAAGAAAGATAATACTTTTGTTTATTATTGTGAATTAAATCATTGCTTAATCCATTCTGGAATTTAAGAAATAAGTGTTTAAGATCTACTTCATAATTTTTAATATAGATATTTTTTTAGTTTTTATGTATTTTTGCCTTGTCGCAAAGTGAGAATTGAATTAATTGAATGAGAAATACTGAATTGTCTGTGAAAAATTGTTTCTTTTTCTTTTTTTCTTTTTTTTTTTTTTTATTTCTTTTATACGTTGTTTTAGATTTATTATAGTATCTGAATAGAACATGTGACAACGGTTAGATAATTCTTCAGATGATATACATTATATTTGCGCATTCTGAGTTATAAAATGAATGAGATGTAAATGCTGTTAAGGGAACCTAGTGCCAGGGGGTCACTATGGTAAACAAATATAATGAGTTTTAGAGTGCATTTATTCTATTGTGGTTTATTCACTATCAACAAAGTAGATTTAATTCAATCCAATAAGTTTAAATGAAATGCAAAATGCATATAATTTAATATTCTGTACAAGGGAGTCGTGTGCAGATCAGATTTTTTAAAATAAAGATGTTGCCTCCATTACAGATACTTTTTTTTTTCCGAACTTGAAGCATAGATGTCAGATAAGTCTTCTTTACATGAATGCAACCCATTTTAATGCCAAAACACATCCGATGTTGCCGACGATCTAGTATCGGGTAATTTTTTTTACCGTTAAATTATTTTCGCACTTCGGCTTTCTATTCAAAATCTGCTGCGATGAGGAGATGAAAAAAAAAAAAAGAGAAAGAAAATAACTTTTGTGCAAACATAAAATTGTAAAACCATGGTACTACAATTTTCTGTATCAAAATTACCTACCAAATTCAAAGAATGAGTAGCACAAGGGATGTATATTGCACTTGGACTGTAATATTTAATATCAGCATGTAATTCCAAGTATTTCCCTGATAAGTTTGCTGCATTGCCATATGTTTTTGCACATGCCAGAGTTTAATGTCTAATTTTGCTAATGCTGTTAATACCTGTTTTTCCAAATATAATGCCATATTATCTTCAATGCATAGTATACATAGTATATTCTTTTCGAAGCATCATTTAGTAACTATACTAGTGGTATAAACGTATTGCAAAATATTTTAAGAAACCAAAATTGTTTTTATATATGTCACTTTGACAGGGAATATGCTGCTGTGATGTGAAACATAATTAAAAAACGGTATGCGGCATAGATAAGTAAAGTTTCATTGTTATATTCCAGATCGAATTTTATCCAAAATTAAAGTATAGTTACAAGGAAGAATTTTCTAGTATTATTAAATGAAGCTAAATTAAAAGAATTTTAAAATTGAGAACATTTATTTTCATTCAAAATATTTTAATTTTAAAATTCTAAGTAATTTTCATAAGAGGTAATTTTTTTAAAATTGTAATAAATCTGAAATGCCATCTAAATCATGAACATTATTTATCATAAAGCAACATAAACGACATTATATTATTACATTATAAGTAACATTATATTATTTTATAAATGCTTCTACTTATCAATTTAACAAATGGGGTATAGGGGTATTTTTTCCCCTATAAACATTAACAAAGCAAACAAACTACACTGAAGATGTCAATCTGAATACTGAAGAGAGCAAGCATTGTTTAAAATGTTAGAGCCGTATGGCAGAGGTTTGATTTATAACAATCATTGATGACTTTTGTGTATAGTGCCGGCAAACTTAAAAAATGAGGAAGTCATTTAAACAGGGTTGCCACACTACCTGGAAAACCGGAAAAAGTCAGGGAATTCGAAAATTGACCAAAAAAGTCAGGGAATTCAAATATTTTAGTCTAAATCTGGAAAAGTCAGGGAATTTCATACAGCGATCCCCCCAAAAAGCGAGATTTTCGCCAACTTTGGAAGCCGATCACTTTTTTGGCGCGCGTTAGCGTCATTCAGGCAGCTGGCATAGAGCCAATTCTTGCAGCTCCAAACAGATTGTCTTCAGTAACTTTGGTTCCCAGTAACTTCGAGAATCAAAATACTCGCATGCGCATGTGAAGTGCATGTTGAACTAAAAGAAAATATGTATTCTTGTATCAAACAAAATCGGTTTAATCCTAGTATAGCGGTATCATGGAGGTTAGAACATACGGGATGTACAGTACATACGGGATTTGGCGACATTATGTTGAGGCAATAATGTTGCGACATAAACAGGCCATTTCGGTGTTGGCAGCAATTTTCAAAATCGTGCTAAGACCGTAGCGTATATTAGGATTTAACCGCAGAATCTTTTAAATACTTTTTTTTTTTTAAGCAATGTTTTATTTGTCATTTTGCACTAAAATAAAAGAATAATAATCAGTCATCTAGGCTAACTATTTAATATAACTATATTCGCCAAAATATCGTTGATTATTGTAATTCAGTTTTTAAATTATTTTAATGTTATTCATATCATTTAATGTTGCTTCTTCCCCTTCAATTTATTTATTATTAGTAAATAATACTTTCAAATTTCAGGAAATTTTCTCTGGCATAATCCTGAAACTAATTCTAGCAGTATGATGACATAACATCACGAAATTCAATACATATATTTTTTGCTTTTATATTCAGCTAAATAAATATAAAATACCTAAATTTATTTAAAAATATCAATAAATAGATTTCTTTCTTTCGTTAAGCTGCAAAATTTCAGGAAAAAGAAAAAAAAAAAAAAACATTTTTTTATTTACATTGAGCAGATTCTGATCTCAATTCTTCAGTTTAGAAAACAACTCCTATTATAGTTATAATAGTAAGCTTTGAGGATAATATATAAGTCATATCTAATTGGCAAATTTTTGTGTTTGCAAGTGGTACCATAATTAATTTACCTCTTAGCACAGCCAAAGTGCATTACGCAGATAGACTGGAATTTTCTTAAAACACACCTAGAAAACCTGGAAAAGTCAGGGAATTTCATTCTCCTGTTTGAGTGGCAACCCTGTTTAAAGCTTAACGGCTTAATAGTTGTCAGTAAAAGATCGTCAGTCAAGCAAAAGACTTAGAAACTTTTTACAGCCTCCACTTCTGAAAAGTAACTAAAACTAACCAGCACTTCTTGGAAAACGAAGAGATAAGCACATCATTGGTAATCATTTTCTGTAAGGTGATCCCTTCTATGGGTGTGCAAAATTGCTTGGAACTACATGTGTAATCGTTTTCGGGATGTTTCAATACATAATTTCTAAGAACATAAAATAATAAGAAAATACAATGTGACTAAATTTAAAGTGTCACATTTTTTACGATTTGTTACTTTTAAGTAAAATGCACTAATGAATACACTATTTTATTGAGCTAATTGTAATAAACAATTTTAGTTGATATTTGTTCTTTTATTAGAAAAAGCTTGTATTTCCAGATGACCATGTGCTCATGAGGCCCCTGGTGGCCGCCAGGTTTGCCAGCCGCGTAACCCGCCTCTGGAAATATTGTAATCACGAAAAATTCCGTCAAATATCATATTTTGACGAAAATATCCATTTTTACCGATATTGAATGGAAATTAACTAAGTTTTTGCATCACATTTGTATGTAAGGACAGAAAAAAGGACTTTTTTTTCTCAAACAAATTATAAAACTGATTTAAAATGAATTCAGAAGAAATTCTTCCGTGACGTGCCTATGTACATTCGTTTGTATGTATCTCGCATAACTCAAAAATGAGTAGCCTCAGAATGTTGAAATTTTGTATGTAGGACTGCTATAACATGTAGTTGTGCACCTCCCTTTTTGGTTGCAATCAGCCGCACCAAAAGTATATAAATGCATATATATACTCACTCTGTTATTCAGCTCATTTAGGTCATTGTTTTTATTGTTATGTGTTAATAATTTGTGCATTTTTTGCTTTAAAAATTATTGAAATTCATTGACTTAAAAGTGATTGCTGTTTTTATCTTCTAGTTAAGGTTTTTATGCCTTTAATTAATTTGCATGCAATAGTTGTAGAATTATCAACAATTTAAAAGTTGTTTGAGTGCGACTAAGCCTAATTTTTCTTACCATAGCACCCATATTTGTTTACATTTGAAATTTAGCAGAATAGGGAATTAAGTCTTTCTGCACCTTCAGTGTCATTTTGCCGAGTGGAACCAGAAGAAAACTTTTAGTTTTGTGCACCAGAAAAACTGCCTTCTTGCCTGCTGGCCGTATTGTTTTTTTTTTCCGCAGAAATTCTAATTTTAATTGTAAAAATTGTTTTTTTAATTGTTTTAACTGTATTTGTTGTTTTTCTATATCCTTCAATATTTAATCAATATATTTTGAGTATTTTTGCCTTGCTGCGATGTGGGAGCTGAATTAATTGAATGAGAAATATATCTGTAATGAAATTCGAGGAAATAAGTTTAAATTAAATTCTAGAAAAAATGCATATAATCTAATATTCCATACAAGGAAGTCATGTGGTGTACATATCACATTTTTTAAAGTTAACTTTGCAAAAAAAAAAAAAAAAAAATTTTTTCAAGTGTTTTGGGATTTGATGAGTCTTATGAAATTATATTGCATTTGACAAAATGACATATTATTATTTTTTTTTCACTAAATTAACATGCCTCACTTTCCGCAAAAAATCTGGGTTTTACTAATCAGTTTCTTGTACTTTATGTATTTGTTCTGCTGTCATTTTATTATTTTCAAAATAAGTTTTACGTCTTGTTATTTTATCAACCTGATGGTAAATTTGGAAAGATTGCCTTTCCGTAACACCTCTGTGCATTCAGTAAAAGAGATAGATGGTAGATGCACTTTCTAATTAATTAGCAGGATTTAGATGGTCATTAGTTAAATTTTGGTCTGACATTGAAACAAAACTATTACACATCTAACGACTATACACAATATATGCTTATTTTCTGGGTATGCATGATGAACGTATACAGGCTAGTCATAAAAAATACTTCCCTAATATATGAACTGCATATATATATATACACACAGATAATCATATATATACACACAGACAGACTTACAGACAGACAGTGAAATAAAGTGTCACATATGAAAAGAAAAATTTTACTCAAATGAATTATTCAAAAAGCAATCTGCTCAACCAATCAACGTGAAATTTCAGATATTGTTATTTGAAGATATGCACTCGAGATTATGATAATTTAAAATAATAGAGTTCTCACAGTTTCAGTCAAAGTGAAAAAATTTTGAAGTCTTTGAACAGCAACACCCACTTTTTTCGCTGTACCAATTGATTGGTTCTTTGAAAAACCATGAATGGTATTGGAACAATACAAATATGACAATTCCCAGCATAAAATATTTGCAAAGAAGAGTAAAGGACCAGTATTAACAGAAGAGAGGAAACTTTATTTTATGTTAATTGTGAAAGTTAAAGAAGATGCCCTTGTGCAAATTTTTTTATCACATTTGAAGAAGCAATCCCCTGTTTATTTAGGTGTATAGTTAAGAAATGTAAGTTAGGCATCTAGCATATTTAAAAAGAAAAAATAAAGAATTCTATACATAAAATTATATGACTAACAAATTCGTTAAATACCTAAGCTTCTTGTTCTGATGACTAAAAAAGTGCGTGGTGCATTGTGCTTTAAAATAAAGTCCCATATTAGACCAATTAATGCATGCTTGTAAATTTTGAAAATACTCCATTGCTTGATATGCTATAGAAGCAAGTTTTTTTTTTTTTTTTTTTTTAAGAAAAGTACTGGAAGATAATAATGTACACTTTAGATTTATATATAGCATTGTTCTAACATAGGTATTTTGACACAAAATCGGACTTTTTCTGAAATGACATATCGAGTTTTTTTCCCATATTTCCATTCTATGACTCAAATTATGGCTAGGTAATAAATTTTATAATTTTGGGTGAGATATTTAAAAATTTATCCTGGTGCTGTTTTTTCAGTTGCACCAAGAATAATTCACTTGGCGAACTTTTTAATTTATGGCAACCTATTTTCCTTTCCTTTTTTACCTTGTCTACGAGCAGAAAAAAAGTCACTGTTCATATTTTCAAATAGTTTCAAAATGTATAAACCACATTTTTGTTATTATCGTATAAGAAAAAAAAAACAAATTTCTAAATGTGCGAAAATATAAATTCATGTATATCTTAGGAAATTTTGAATTCGTCTTTTGCAGCTATGCTTAGAATTGCATCTACTTTAAGAGGATGGTAAAAATTTTATAGGTTATAATTCAAAATTTTTTCAAAAAATTTATAAAAATTATTTAAAAATACTATTTTTAAAAATAAATCATAAAAAATGGGCAGATTTTATTTGGAATGAACCTAAATTTCGAAATGGGAAAGGAAGAATCAAATAATTTAATAAAAAAGAGGTATTAATAAATATATACCAAATTCAATTAACTTGGAGGACCTAAAATTTTGAGAGCTCATTTTTTAAAAACTACTCATGCGATTTTTACAGAACTTGGCAGTTTGGCATACTTTGAGTCATAGAATCAAAATAATGAAAGAAATTGACATGTCATTTCATAAAAAGTCCCATTTTCGATCAAAATACCTATATTAGAATAATACATATCCTAAGTCGTGCTTTCGAGACATGAAAAATACAAGCTGAATTTCGTGAATCAGCGCAATAGAATGGGGGATATAGAACTGTCCCCCTTTTTTCTTTCTCCCCCCCTCCTAGAGTATACACTTTTAGTTTTTCAAAATTTCAGTTATCAAATTAATTTTTTCGCATATACATTTTTATTTGATGTCTTTTTTAACAAGCTTGTGCATGACAGTTGAAAAAACAAAGGCATTATGCTAAGAAGAATTTTGAGAAATCTATCCAATAAAAGGCTTTAGTCTAAAAGAAGAGCATCGTCTTTATTTTTATTTGGCCAATAGAAATATATTTAACCATAGATGCATACTGTTGTTGATGTAGCAGTTCTTCTATACAAAAATTAAACTAGTGTATCAAAGATCATTCAGGGTTACATAAAACTAGGGGAAAACATTTTATGAGTGTGTAAAGACATTATGCTTATCCATTATTAGAGTAAATCTCATCATTTGATGACTGTTTTACTTCATTGAAAGTTAGCTTAAAAAAAAAATAAAAAAATAAGTACCACATAAGTTTAATTGGGGAGGGAGGAATGGTTTCTTCATGTGTACAATACATTGAATAAATAATAGTGTGCCACATTTGAATTTAAAATCTTTTGTATTTATAATAGTAACAGAAAGATTTCTGTTACTGTTACAAATACAAAAGATTTTAATTATTTATTATTAAAATTTATTTTTCATACTCTGCATCATTTTCCATGTATTAATTGCTGTTTGCTGTCTTACTTTTGTAGGTATTGCCATGAGCCACCTTCTGTATTCCCATACGAGTGGCCTGATGACATCACAAAATGGCCTGTATGTGTAAAATACTTGTTATTTAATTCAAAATTTATAAAAGGGTAAAAATAAAAAATGTTTAAATTATAGCAAGCAGCAGTTCTTTGTGTTTGCATTTTCTAAAATGATTTGTATTGTAGTTAACATAGAGGAAATGAAGTTTTCTACTCAGAGCACTTGTTTTAGGAAACATGCATCCATTTAATTCTTATTTATCAAATCTTATCAGTATTGAAGATCGTGATGAGTTTCTGTTGATTTTGTTATGTTGGATTTGAATTTTTGAATTTAAGCATAAATTAAATGTAAATGTATTGAAACATATAGACCGTAATGATTTTCTGAATTTTCTTACATAGGCTATGGTAATATTGGAAGAAGTGTTTTATGATGTTGTGCAGATACAGAAAATGTTTGAAACTAAATGTCTGTTGAAGATTGCTTATAGACTTATGGCTGTCTCTTAAGAAATACTTCAAATAAAATAGGCTTTCAGACTACCAAAACTTTAATCTTATGACTTATAGTAGTAAATAAATTGTTCGTCATCCTACTGAAAATCTTTTTTATATAAAAATCTGGTCTGTAAATATATAAACTGAGTGTGAAAAGTAATCTCAAAATTATGATTAAAGTTACTTTCACTTAAAAGAAGACCTGATTATGTGGTGTATAAAATTAAATTTGTAATTTTAGCATTTGTATAAATGGTATTTCAATGCTTATAAATTTATATTTTTCATAGGTAACAGTCAAATAAGATAGCTTTTAGAAATTTACATTTGAAAACATAACATTAATTTGTCATCTTTAACCATAATTCTAGTCTCTAAAAATTTTTAATTAATGGTATCTTGGGTAATTTCCTGCATCAGGATGTTTTTGGATATATTTTAATGTTATTATGTGATTACGTTGCCAGCAGATGCTTCTCTAGATGATGGTCCTGTTTCTGCCTCAACCTCAACATTAAGGTCATCTTCTCTCAAACTTTCAATAAGTTCATCATCATTTAGAATTTGAAACTGTAGTAATGCGTTTTCTCAAATATAATCTTGGTGGTTCAGTGATTCATCAAGCTTTATACATTTTACATAATTTTTAATGAACTATATACAGAACGTATTCTTAGGCCGCTGCCTTCAACAGAAGCAAACTTTCTTTCTCTCCATTAACATGGGCAACAGCACCCTCTAGCGTTTTTCTACCTTCAAATTATTCAACAGAAACCCAGGGTCTGATGAATCACACACCATCCATTCTGCTGTATCCTGAGTACTAACTTCTGAACATCCAGGAATTTTCGAAAGAACATTTCTTAATTTCTTAAGTGGCATGTCATCTTCTGTCTCTGCCCTTTCCTTTTCTTGAGCTTCTTTTTCCTTTCTCTTTTCTTCTTCAGTTGATTCTGAAAAATTCTGAAAGCGATTTGGATAGTCAGAGTTCAAATAATTGAAGTTGTACTGTATTTGATGAGCTAACTAGTCTTTCAGAGGACGGATTACTATTTTAATATTAGGAAAGCTGTTTAGAGAAATGAAATGTTTCAATGTACTATTTTAAAATTAGGGAAGCTGTTGAGAGTCAAACAAATGAAATGTTTATAAATATTTCATTTCAAACAAACCAGATTTCCAAATGAAAAACTTGAAAAGTTTAAGCCATCTTCTTGTCGTCAGAACCTTAAATTTATTAAAAATTTTCGCTGTGAAAAGTTAACGCTGAAATATTTTCTAATTTGTACATATTTCAGAATTGGTTAAATGTTAAAGCTTAAATATTTTGTAAGGAGAAAAATAGGTATTTGACATACTTCATCTTGTTTAGATGGATTCAAACATGTGTTGTAAAAAATCTAAATTTTTTTGTTGATAGAAGGTATTTACAATTTAAAAAAAGTGTATTTTGGCTTATTTTGATGTTGATTCATTAAAAGCAAAATCATTTTGAACCTTCTGAAAAGTTAAGTTAAAGAATAAGGTAAGTGTATATTTGAATCGTACCCTAAAATGGGGAAATATACATGACTTCATTATATGTTAAATTTATTTTACCAAAGGAATTTTTATCTTGATTTGGAATGAATAAATATTAAAATATTGCATTCTGTTGAAATATTGTCTTTGTATTATGATGTGATCACTTGATTTATTACAACGTAAACAAGCATCAATATAGTGATGTAACACCTATGCACAAATTGCAGAAATTAATTATGTAAATAAAAATTAATATTAAAATACATAAAATAATTGGTAGAGTATTTTCGTTTATTGGTCTTAGAATATTTTCAATCAAAATGTGTGCTTTGGGATTGAAGTATGACCATATATGCTGCATGTCATAAAATGCAGATTTATCAATTTTAAAATCTGGTAACTGAAAATTTGAGTAACAAAAATTTTAAATTAAATCTTATTTTTTTAAACTTAATGGAATAAATAATATAAATCAAGGAAAGTTTATAAAATATAAAAATTTAAAAATCTGGTTAAGACAAAAATTCATAGAGTATTAATTCCATTTCAATACATATGACTATTACAATGGAAGAGACACACGCCAATGTGACAATTAAATTCGCTAACACAACCTTGTATTTGGCGTACATTCACTAAAAACACTCAATCGATTTCGAGGGCAGCTACAGGTCCCTCCTCATCAGGAGAACAAAATACAAGAAGGGGAAAGAAAGCTGAGGAACGGCTTTTTATGCTCTCAGGTAGAACCACGCGCGAGGAGGCAACGCCATCAGAGAAAAATAATCAAGAATTATGTTAATAGAATTTTAAAAGTGCTAGGAAGGACTGGATTAGACTTAAAATCGTTCACTAAACTTGCTAAATCTTTGTGAATATGAAAAGCCTCAAGAAAATCCAATTCACCAACGGAAGAAGCTTTTTGGATAATTTTTGCAGATCCAAAGTCAAAATTATGATTAAATTTCCAACTATGATACGCTATTAAAGACTTGTTAATTTCGCCCTTTTGGACATAAGATTCATGTTCCTTGATACAAAACTTTAACGCTCTTTTTGTTTGCACTATTTTGAGGAAAAATTATTTGATAAACTATCTTTTCGTCTCTGGATTCGTTATGTAGATGACACTTTCGCACTTTTTGACGGTAATAAAGACGATTTATCCGAGATTTTATCTACTATAAATTCAATTGATCCAGCCATCCAATTCACTCTTGAAATTGAATCCAACAATTCCCTTCCCTTCCTTGATATTCTTATAATCCGCAATGAAATTGATTTTAGCACTACTGTGTACCGTAAACCCTTTGCAGTTTGTTTACCACCCCATGCTAAGTCATGCCACCCTGTTAAGCAGAAAATGGCTTCTTTTTACTATTATGTATTTTGCGCGCTCAAAGTTTGTTCCACAGAATCCTTGCTTACCAATGAACTTAATTATTTAAAAGCAGTTGCTATTGACCGAGGATTTTCTCCCGTGATCATTGATAAAGCTGTTAAAAAGTTTTCAGATTCCCATCATAGAAGACATTCCACTGTTAGAAACAATATTAATGACTTTGTCGTGCTTCCATTTTATCCTTCTGTTAGTTATAAGGTTGCACGGATTCTCCACAAATTCAATTTTCAGGTCAGTTTCCTCCCTATCAATAAAATTCACGGTTCGACTCTAAAAGATTCTGTTTCTGACTTTAATTCTTGGGGAATTTATAGTATATCGTGTCAGTGTGGCTTGAGATATATTGGCCAAACAAAAAGAGCGTTAAAGTTTCGTATCAAGGAACATGAATCTTATGTCCGAAAGGGCGAAATTAACAAGTCTTCAATAGCGTATCATAGTTGGAAATTTAATCATAATTTTGACTTTGGATCTGCAAAAATTATCCAAAAAGCTTCTTCCGTTGGTGAATTGGATTTTCTTGAGGCTTTTCATATTCACAAAGATTTAGCAAGTTTAGTGAACGATTTTAAGTCTAATCCAGTCCTTCCTAGCGCTTTTAAAATTCTATTAACATAATTCTTGATGATTATTTTTCTCGATAGATGGCGTTGCCTCCTCGCGCGTGGTTCTACCCGAGATTATAAAAAGCCGTTACTCAGCTTTCTTTCCCCTTCTTGTATTTTGTTCTCCTGATGAGGAGGGACCTGTAGCTGCCCTCGAAATCGATTGAGTGTTTTTAGTGAATGTACGCCAAATACAAGGTTGTGTTAGCGAATTTGATATGACTATTAACTTAGATCAAATAAATAAAGCAATTAAACTAGCTATCATTTACAAAATTTGAACGTTTAAGAATTTATCTTTCATTCTTTATCTGCAGCATTGTTTTCTGAACTTTTTTGTGTAGTCATTCACATGCTTTGAGTCATGACTTATTGTAATCTGTATGCATATAATTATCATCATGATATAAAACAAAATGTAAAAAGAGATACCCCAGAAAAATTAGTCTAGTAAGTGCATATCTATAACTATCAATAATTGATTGGTAATTATGAATTAATTTGTAACTAATGATGACTACATAATTGATATGTCAGAATCTTTTGCAATCGACACTTTCAGAGCTATTGATGTACGTCATACGTTTTATCTTTTTTTTAGTATTGCTTTTGTCCACTCGACAGATTTTGGCCTGTAAAATTAAATGCATCATTAAGTAAATATAAGCATTAAAATTCATGATAATTTTTTAATTGCAATCTATTTTTTGAAAACCACTTATCTGCAGCATACTTTTTTTATTGAATTTCATTGATTATTATTTTTTTCAATACACTTAGTTTTTGACTTCTAGAATTAAGTGCATACTTAAGTAAAAGTAAACATCAAAACGTGAAATAATTTATTAATCTTAAAATTATATTTCTATAACAAAATATTTTAAAGGGGTATTTTGACTTTTTAGGTATGCAAGGCAGTGGTCCCAGGGCATCAAGTTGCTGAGCCTCATATGTCTTGTGAAATAGTAGGTAGGCCTTGTTGCATTGGAATTTATGGCGAATGCCATATTACCACTAAAGAGTACTGTGATTTTGTAAAGGGATTTTTTCATGAAGAGGCTGCTCTGTGTTCACAGGTATTTAGCATCTCCAAATTATGTCATAATTTATGCTAGTTAAACTAAGAATTTATTTTTGAACATTTATCTTTCAGGTTTCCTGCCTTGATGATGTTTGTGGGATGATCCCTTTTCACAATCCTGAGGTGCCTGACCAATTCTACAGACTCTGGACTTCCCTTTTCCTACATGCAGGGTAAATAATATTTATCTCTGAGGTTTTATTTATTTATATATTTTTTGTCCATGAAATATATAAACTTCAAATATATTTAAAATGAATTAAAATCCTTTGAATAGTCCTAACATTCCTTAGACTGATTTATAATATAAAAGAAAACTTTCAAGTCTTATAATTATTCATATGTAATAGAATACTTTCTGTAAATTTTAGGATACGTACCAATCGTTGAGTGGTTAAGAATGCTGAGCATTGATAGGTTGGTTATATTAGACTCAAATCCTATAAACAGGCTGGCTGTATTAATGTTATTATGTTTTTCTCATATGTAATCAAATAGAAACGAGTTCGGTTTAGAAAGTCCTCCACTATGCCATCTTTCTCTTAGGCAGATAACCCTGGCAAAAATTTGCCTTAATTAATTAATCAACCAGGGGTGTTTGTGCTCCGGGGAAACCCCGGAATTCCGGGGATTTTGAACTTCGATACCCGGAAATTCCGGGGATCATCGTTCAAAAGGAAGTAGGAATAATAATGAATTATTTATTTTGATCTGGGTAATTTTGTTTGCTTTGAAAGCAGAAAACGCAAGGTCAGTGTGTGTGGTGAAAACTTTTCCTTTCTTTCTCCAAAGGTAGTGATAATGCGTGAAAAGGGGGAAAAAACTTCTTTTTTGTTCTTTCCTTATTGCGAGTTATGACTCATTCCCCCGGTTCTCGGACATTCTCTTCTGGATTCTTTTCCGCAAGTAGGCGCGGCAGGAAAAAAAGGGAGAGACTTCGTTCGACCAGATGTGCGGTCACGTGACTCTAGGTTCAAAGGTCTTACCTCTCCTGGCGTGACGCCAATAAGTAGAGAAGGGGGATTTTTCGCCGTATTAGCTATTTGTCATTGATTGCTTCGCAACTTTTTTTTCTCCGCTGTGTAAAATTTTCGTTTCATTTATTGATGCGCGTGTAAATTTTTCGTTTCATTTATTGAAATATTTTTTTTTTATGTACGCAAGAGAATTTCACTATGAAATTTCTCGATATAAATAGTAATATTATACAATTAGAAGAAGGTGTCCGGAATGCATTTAGGTGGAATTGAATTGAACGGAGAGATGGTAATGAGGATACCATCGGCACATGGTGCAAGAAAATAAATGTTGCTGGGCAAGCTTATTGTGTTTTTTGTAACTCACTGCTGAAGTATGGTGGAGAAGGATTCAAAGCTTTCACAAATCATTCTAAAACCGTGATGCACATAAAATATTCAAAGTGCATTAGACATTCAATGACTTTAAGTAATTATGCTAATTCAAAAAATACTGATGACTTACTGGAGGCTGATGCTCGGCCATTGGATATAGTGACAAGAAAAGCACGCCAAGAGGTATTAATAACTTCATTTATCGCCGAGAATTCTCTTTCTTTCAATGTAGCTCCCAATTTAATTGAACTCTGCAAACAGTTGAGCCGCGATCAGACGGCACTAAACTCGTTGGAAATGTCCAGGACTACTGCATGTTATAAGATGAAATATGGGCTCGCAAAAACTATTAAGGAAAATATCATTAAAACTTTAAAGGAGACTCCATTTTCTCTAAATTTGGCTGAAAGTACTAGCAATGCTCAAGAAAGTATACTGGCAATATTGGTGCAGTTTTATGACAACAATCAAAATGAATTTGTAGTTCATCATTTTGCATCTCTAAAGATGGAATCTTGCAATTCAGAAGCTGTTTTTAAAGCAGTTGTTAATACTATTGAAGATAATAATATTCCATGGGCAAACTTAATTAGTGTATTAATGGACTAATGTAACACCATGCGTGGAAAAAAAAAGTGTGTTGAAACCAGACTACAATCAAACAAAGCACCCCACTTATTAGATATTGATGGTGACACATGTCACACAGCTAATAACTGTGCAAAAAAATTTGCTTCATGTTTTGATAGATACTTAGAAGATTTGTTTGATGACATCTATTTTGATATGAAAAGCTGCAGTAAAAGAGAAAATTTTTTCAAAATCTGTGAATCCCTTGCCATTAAAAAACTTAAGCCCTTGAAGAGACCAGACCATAGGTGGGTGTACATTTTATGTGTTTTAGAAAGAATCAAAGATCTGTGGGATGCTCTTATTGCATTTTATTTTCACTACTTGGATAAAACTGATAAAGGGGATTATTTTTCTTATGTTGAAACTGTATACAATAAAAGAAATATTTCTGCAGCTCAGAAAAAAATTGTTGAAGGGGTGTATTCTTGCTTGCATTCCCAACAACTCACAAAGGATGCTTTAGCTCGGAAAAAAAGAATACTAAATGGGTTATTTGTTATGCAAAACAAAACTTTATTGCATATGGCATTATATTCAGCAGTATTACCAGAGTTCAACACATATATTAAATTATTTGAAACAAAAAAACCAATGCTTCATTTAATACATTCCAGTATTTATAAATTGATGGCAAAATTTTTCTCTTTTTTTATGAAGCCAGAAAATATAGAGTGCACATCTTATAATGATTTATTAAAGGTTGATGTCACAAATCCAGAATTCCATCTACCTAGCAAAGTAATATTTACTGGTGCAGAAGCTTCCACTCTCCTGAAGAAATTATCAAAAAATCATCCAATAGCAAAAGAATTCCAAATTTCTCTGATGAAAGCTTATACTAATACAGCACAGCATATGAAACAGAAATTACCCCTTAAAAATTCATATCTAATTAGTTTTACAGCATTAGATCCAGAGCTAAGAGGTAAAACCAGTACAATATTAGCTTTTGAAAAATTATCATCTTTTATGTCCCATATTTTTAGTGATAATGAAAAGTCAAAAGTAGAAGCTGAAATAAGGTTATACCAGAGTGATATTGATATCACCAAAGAAATGCTCTACACATCTGATGAAAGTGGAAATCAAGTCAAGTGTACAATTGATAAATATTGGTCTAAAGTTTTTAATTTAAAAGATGATTTCATAAATGATTATAAGTATCCTACATTGGCTAAATTGGTCAAAGCCTGCCTTAGCTGCTTCCGTGGCCCATTAGTGGAAAGTGCATTCAACTTAATGGATACACTTGTCACTGACTATAGAACCTCTCTTAAGATTGATTCCCTATATGCAGTGCAGACTATTAAATATGATTTAATGGCTTCTAAAGAAACCTGATGTGAAAAATATGGCTCAAAAAGTCCAATGACTGATCCAATTCACAAAGATCTCTTACTGAATATGAACAGAAGTTGGAAAACATATCAAGAGGACTTAAAAACATGTATTTCAGATGAGTCACCTATAAAAGTCTCTGAAAAACCTTCAACATTAGCAGAAAAGCAAATTGGTTCTACCTCTGCATGTGCAGTTCTCGAGGAAATTTCTTCAACTGTAAATGAGGAAAATAAAAGTCAACCTTCCTGCAATTATGAAGTTCACCACAAAAGAAAGACAAGCCTACAAACATCAGAAAATAAAAAAAAGCAGCAGAAATTAGATAATTTTTTTTAAAGAATTAATTCAGGTAATTTAAAATATTTACATAAAATGTAGTAGTTTATATGTTTGAAAATTTGTGGTTATTAATTTTGCAAAAAAAGTAATTCATTGAACTTTTATAATTAGGTCATTCAATACTTCATAATTGTAATTTTTTATTTCTCCCCCCCCCCTTCTCGAAACTCCAAAATGTCGGTAGTAAGTCCGTAAAAGTTTCAGGGGATTTTTTGGTGTCCCACAAACACCCCTGATCAACCAAATTTAAACAGTTTTAATGATTAACATATATCACTTTATGTAAAAATTGTGGTTAAAATTTAGTTTTGTAAGTATTTTCGTCTCGGAGAGGAGCAATTTTTTGCTACCATTATTTTATCCTTAAAAAAGGAAATAATTGCAAACATGTATTAGTTTCTAAAACTACAAGAAATTAATGAATGATTCTGTAATTAATTCTCTGAATTCTAAAGTCATGTTTGAAATTCCAAAAACTGCATTACTTCATAATATATGTTTTCTAAAATATTGGAAATTCAAGAATTTTCGCACTAATTTTAATCATAAATAAGGGTTTGAAAACTACTTTTTATTAGTTAATTAATATCTTATTTCTTTGATAATAAAAACTTACTTTTTAATTTTGATACCATTAAAAAAAAAAAGGCTTTTGTGCTAAAGGAAAATTTTTAAAACACTAAAAATGTTTAACAAATATTTTTCTTGTGACAAAATTTGATTTTTTAACAACAACAGTACTTGTTGTCCTTAATTTCTATTGAATTAGTTTCAGAATAATTTTTATATCAATACCTATATCTTAATATCAGAATCTGTATCACATTAAGTTGTCCTCTAAGCTATCAGAGTGGTTGTAAATTAAAAGTTTTGGAGTTCTTTGCAGTATGTTTTAATGTGTTTTATTGTGATAAAACTTGGAATATAGATTATTTAGGTCATGGGGAAGAAAAATATGAAGAAATAAAAGTAGTTTGAGATTTCAATATTGAAATATAGTATTAAATTAGTTACGGTTACCATATAATGTAACTGATCATTTTATTTTTCTAAAATTATTTAATGTACTCACATTAAATTAAAAGTGATAATTTTAAAATTTATCTTTGCTTGTAATTATTTCAACTATATTTTACACAGGAGATCCTGAATAGATATGTTGCATCTGTATCAAAAATAGTACCTGGGGGAAAGGAACTTCAGTGAAAACTGGAATGGAGCTTAGAGAGATAGCTTTGTGTATTTAACCAAACTCATGTAATCAAGTCTATATGAAAAAATTATGGATTTAACACAAACTGATTTCAGTAATAATAACAATTTTTTAATGTTGAGTTCCCCTCCAGTAAGTCTTTAATGAATAATCTGTTAGAGAAGAAAAGATCAGTTTGATTTAATTGTCATTACACTCAAACCAATTTGATTTTAGATATTTTCTCAGCAGAACACAAATGCCTCTCAGATTCTAAGAGATGAAATTCTGAAATTTCCTAGGTTTTCCCAAAGTGTTAATAAATATGAATCAATTTCTCTGCAGTGGTAACATTGATAAAGTGGATACACCAAATGTTTTTCTTTGTTAAGTAACCTAATAATGTCATTAATTTTCCCGTGTCTAAAATAATGCTATTGAAAAAAAAAAAAAAAAAAAAAAAAATTCACAGGTCATTCAATTTGTCATTTACATTATTTTCTTGAAATGGAATACCTATGTGAAGAAGTCTGGCTTTAGACATGAAGTTTATATGCCTTAGTAACTGTAAGTAAAAGATCCATAATTCAAATGTATCAGTGTATGATGGAGCTAGGTTTCCTCTTTTTAATATTGCAGTATTATTCATATGATTCAAAAAAGAGAGGGATCTGAAGGGATTAATTTCTCTTCTTAATTTTTCCTCCCTAACCTGTATGCTAGGATATATGTATATATATATATAATGTTAATGAATTTTGGAGCTGTTCAGAATTTTTATTTAGTCTTCGTAAAATTGCATTCCAGTTATTTTGCACTTTTGAAAACTATTTTCATTTGGATATGAGCATTGTGATTTGATAATTAATTGTAGTAGCAGTAGCTATCCAGTGCATTTTGGAGAGTGAATACAGAATATATTTATAAATGGTTTTATAGAATGTTTCAAATCGTTTCTTTTAAATGTTACAAAAGTCAGTGACTAATAATACTGAAAATTTGTATTTGTTCTTTTGTCTGCAATTTGTTTTTCTGATTATTGCCATTTTATTTTTAGCATCCTACACCTGCTGATAACTGTGATAATTCAATACTTAATTATGACCGATCTAGAGAAATTGGTAGGGGCATTGAGAATTAGCATCATTTATTTAATGTCTGGAGTTGGAGGAAACCTAGCAAGTGCGATTTTTGTGCCATACAGAGCTGAGGTTTGTAAAACTTTATTAATAAATTTGTATTAGCCTTTTTATGGATTTAGAAATGTTCCATTTCTCTGTATCATGCTGTCTTTTTGTTTGATTAAAAAAGAAGCAGAGTTTTGTTAAAGTTTTATCTGAATAATAGCAAAAAAATATGTATTTTGAGTTTTTATATAGTTTTATACAAAAATATTTGAAATAAGAATAGCAGAGGAAATAATGAAGTGCAGTAGAACTTGGATAAGTAGCCTTACGTATTTCATGAGAAGTCTGATTTTTCTGAAGTATGAAGTCCTTACTAATAGAGTTTGCCTATTTAAATAAATAAATAAATATATATATATATATATATATATATGTAAAAAGTAGAAGTTAGAAAAATATACACTATGTTCAGGATGTTTTGTGTATAATTATGCTAATTCTATCAAAACCAAAAATAATTGAAAAAAAAAAAAAGAATCTGAAAGGGTTTCTGCTGTTACATTCACTCCTGCTAACCATCCCCTCCCTTTTTTTAAATCTTTTTAGCTTTATTATTAAGCATCATTTTCTTCACATTTACACTGTATGCATAACAACAGTAAAATTATAAAGATTTTAAAAGCATGTAGTAGTATATGTTTAGAATTTCTGATGCAGCGTCAAGCATTAGCATACATTTTTCTGTTTTTTTCTGTCTTTTCCTGGTTCATCATATCAATATTGAGTTTCCTTACTAAAGATGTCTTTACAAAACTTTTTTTTCTTTTGATTATTAACGTTTTGTGTGTTTACTTTATTTATTAAATATCACATTTGTGATGCTTATTTTTTTATTTATATACATATATTTTTAATATATATATTTTAGGTTGGACCTGCAGGCTCCCAGTTTGGTCTGTTAGCCTGTCTGTTTGTAGAGGTCATCCACTGTTGGAAAATGCTGAAGCACCCAGGAATGGCCCTTCTTAGACTTGGTGGTGTTGCACTTGTTCTTTTTCTTGTTGGCCTTCTACCGTGGGTTGATAACTATGCTCATATATTTGGATTTGCATTTGGTTTTCTTCTATCTTATGCTTTGTTACCTTTTGTATCATTTGGAACATATGACAAAGCAACAAAAGTTATATTAATATGGGTGTGTCTTTTTATTGTTGTTGTCCTATGTGTCGGTCTGCTTATTTTGTTTTATGTGCATCCTATTTATGAATGTTCATTCTGTAAATATCTTAACTGTATACCATTAACAGTGGACTTTTGTGAAAATCAAGATATTGTTTTCAAAAGACCAGAGTACTGACATCAGTGTTTTATGGTGAAAATGTGTCTGAAGTATTGTTTTACTAGTCATTTAAAAATAATCAAGACTGTGACAAGATATGCAATGCTGTTTTTTAAATTTACTCAAAAGCCAGTTGAAGTGCTCTCGTGTTTTGTGATTTCTAAATTTGTGCATGCGAACTTGTCAGCTGCAAGCCTACTTCAACGGACAAGCATTTTTACTGCTGTGATGTAACCTTCATGGGGTGTTTAAAAGACAATTTTGTCGATTTATACTTAATTTTCGAGAATCACAATTGTAATATTTTATTAAAAATCTAGTAAAACCTGTTTTTGTGTTTTTCTTCCTCTGTGTCCATTTATATAGTAAATGCAATTAAGTGCCTTATTTGCTTATTATTTAACAATGTTTAATTTAATTTTAAGAAACATTAAATTCATTTTGATCCCCCCTCCTCTTTTTTTTTCCCCACCGAAAAGTTTCTTTATATTATAAGATAGGCCCAAAAATTTAAACATAAACTAAAGGTTTGTTCTTTAAACCTCTGAGGGGCATGACCGGCTCGGCTTTATCCGGTCATAAGATTTTTTTTTACTTGATACATATTAGCTTATAACTTAAGATATTTTGCTTTCTAACTTTCTTTAATAATGTAAATGTAATCTTAATGAATGTAGGTTAATGAAAATAGAGGCTAAAGTAAGTAATTATATAAATTTAGGTAATAAATGCTGCATAAACATAGGTCTTCATGACAGATCAAAAAAACCTGTGCCACTCAGAGGGTTAATAGCCTGTCTTATAATATATATTTTAACTCTGGAGTGTTAAGACGCAAGAGAAACATGCCGACATGGAAAATAGAACAGGCAAATCGACAGCTTTGTATTCGGCATAGATTTTGTAAAGTCCCAAACGATTTCGAGGGCAAAACAGGTTCCCCAAAAAATTCTGCAAAAGCGAGAAAGTGAATGTCGATCATAACAGTGAAAGAGCCGATGGCGGCATCTATCAACAGAAATAGTAACTAAAAAGAAGGGTTAAGTTAGTAGAATTTTGAAGACATTAGGCGAGACTGGATTGGAATTGAAATCATTGACTAAACAGGATAAATTTTTGTGAATGTGGAAAGCTTCAAGAAAATCCAATTTCCTAATAGAATAAATAGTTGGACTACTGCCTCCCTAATAGTTGGAAATTCAATCACAGTTTTGATTTTGGTTCTACTAAAATTATCCAGAAAGTTTTAGACTATTAGGAATTGGATTTTCTTGAAGCTTTTCACATTCACAAAAATTTATCAGTCAATGATTTAGTTGTTTGTCAGTGATTTCAATTCCAATCCAGTCTTGCCTAATGTCTTCAAAATTCTACTAACTTAACCCTTCATTTTTAGTTAATATTTCTGCCGATAGATGGCGCTATTGGCTCTTCCACTGGTCACTTATGGATATAAATACGATCGGCATTCGCGTTCTCTTTTTTGCAGAATTTTTTTCCTCCTGATCAGGGGGGACCCATTCGATTGGGAAATCTACGCCAAATACAAGGTTGTCTATTTGCCTGTTTTACTCTGGAGTGTTAGTTTCTAAGTTGATTAAAATGCAGGATAAAATATGTATTTGTTCTTTTTGTATACTCACTTTCCTGTTTATCATCCAATTTTTAAAATGTTCATTTCATAGATTTAAAAAAAACTGAGAGCATTTAGACTAAAATTATTTTGATATTAAAGCCTTTATTAAATATGTATTAAATCCATACATTTTACAGAAACATAAGTTTTATTTGAATGGCTTTATCATAAGCATATTTAATAACATAAGACCCTTTTCTTCTCAAAGAAAAAAAAATGAATAAGCTTTCAAATGTACTTTGAAGCAATAAAACTGATTAAATTAAGCAAATTGAATAAACACATATATTTATTTAATTTTTGTGTCCACCCCACTTTGGGCATATTTTTTTTAATCACTTGCCTGTTTTGCTTGTGTACTATGCAGGCACTGCTTTCAGACCCTTACTGATTTGGCATCTTTTATATTTCTAATATTAAATTAGTCGTACAGATGATGCCCATTAATTGGTAGTTTGTAAAGTCTATTTCGTTCTATTCTCATTGGTTCAAAAGCATGCACCTGTTTCACTTTATTTTCATGACTAGATGGATTTTTATCTTTCAATGCTTAACTTTTCCCATGTATTTTACTGTTGATTTAATAACTTTATTGATGTACAAGTAGTTAAAACTTTTTTTTTTGTGCCATAAAATAATGGCTTATTCAGAATGTGTGCAGCTCATTTCTTCCAATTCAGACTGTAATTCAATCTACTGAAAATGTTTGCTAAGGTCTGGCAGAATTGAAAATGTCTGCAAGTAAGTCTGAGAGTAGTGAAAGTTCTCTAGATGACTTCGATGCTAGTATAAAAAGAACATAGCATAAATATGCATATTTACAATTTCAATTGGATGTTACTGTTTGACTGATTGAAAGGTATGCAACAATAGAAGGTGAAAGAAATGTGTTCCTGAATGTTTACTAGCTCCAACAAAGACTAGTAGCAAGACATTTTTAGAGGTGATTTTACTTGCAGAGAAGAAAAGTAAGATGTGCGAGGTGATGTGATGTGTGAAGTAGAATGACTGCAGCAAAAGAATTAAAAAAAAAGACTCCATATTTTTATCTGAACTGTGTCTCTTGCCTTGTTTTAAGATATATCACATTAAATCAAATCTTTGGGGGAGGGAAGCTAAGTAAATATAATTGAATATTATTGTAAAGTAATTGTATTTATATATATATATATATATATATATACACCAATAAATATATATATACAACTGTAAATGTAACTTCCTTGTTGGATGTTTATGTAGGAAATGTAACTTCCTTGTTGGATGTTTATGTAGGAAGAAAAGACAATCTCCAGACAAAATATTATTTTATTTGCAATAAAGAAGTTGTTTTAAATGCTTAAAAATATTACAATTGTTAATTTTAATAATATTTTCCTACTTGTGGATGTAAAATAAATAAGTGCAATATCTTTTGCACCAAATTTGTGGGATGGGGATGAACCAGTTAAGTGGTTAAAAAGAGCTGCAACAAGCATTGTGGATTGCAAATTTTACATTTTATCCCTATCATTCTTTGCTATATTTTCCACTCATTGTTTTTTAACTTGTTTTTTTGTCAGTGATTTTATTATGTTTTAGCCACTTGAAGTATTTCCTGTGGTTAACAGTACACAGTATTATCTTAGAATCACTTAATACTAGAAAAGCTTTTCCATCACCTGAGAGCAGCTGTGGATGTATTTCAACACTAGGAATTAAATTTTTAAAAAGCTTTGTTATAGTTTTTATTCAAGATAAATATTTTTTATTTTAAATTAATTAAGCGAATTCTAAAACATATGTACTAAAATTATATTTTTAATAGAAAAATAAGTTTAAATTAACGTGTAAAATTTAAAAATAGATTGAAATTTCATAAAATAAACTCTTTTACTAATTTTTGCAATATAATATTCAAATAAAAGGCTAACATTGATTTAATAAATATAAATTTCAATATATAAGAGATATTTCTTTGGGGGGGGTTTCTTGCATGGAAGACTATTTGTTTATAAGAACTTTATTTCAATTTTATAGGTACTGGAAGATTTTCTTGAATTGATTTAGACAATTTTGGTCCTTTTCCTTTATTATTATTGTTATTTATTTGTTTTTTTAACCCTTGAAATTTGTTTACCTAGTGTGGCTTTGTAAATAATTTAAATGCGCATTGCTGAAGATCCAAACTACTGTAAAATGAACCCTATCTTAATGGACTTCCCACAAAATATTTCCAAGAAATATTTTATGTCTGTTGTTGAAATTTTCTTTTGATTATGAGTTGTAGGAATGCTTAAACTTAGGGACATTATCAGATTAATATTGTTACAAAATGCCCAGCCACGGTAAGATACCTTCCCCTTAAGGCAGATTTAGGGTTGCCAGAAAATGGCAAGGAAAGACAGGGTTGCCAGATTTGGTGGAAATCACCCATTTGGCAATATGTCGTAGACGGATGAAGAACATTCTAGAGCGAATTCTCACCGGTTTGGCCCAGAATTTTCTCGAAGGCAGGCCAAAAGCTGTATAAACTTTGCCGGTATGCGAAGTAGCAATATGTATTGTAGCAAATCGTGAGTCTTATTGTGAAAAGTATCTTGAGCTCTGAGAACGATCGACCGAGTCGAGAGCTGCATTTAGCATTTTACCGTGAAGCTGTCTTCACCATTGTAGCCTGAAGGCTGTGTTGCTGCTTGTTTCAGCATGCTTGTTATAGTTTTTTTATGACTGTAAACTTTTTTTTGGAACTGTCTTGAGTAATACTAGCAAATAAATTGTGCTTTGATACTTCATAGTGTTGTCGTGAGTCACTCCAAATCCACGAACCCATAGAACGCAACAATATATTATTGGTGCTTTAAGACCCTGCAAAATAAAAAATTGTCTTTTATAGCATCCAAATTATTAAGAATTTTTTATAGAATAATATTTGCATTCCTTCAGAAGGTTTTTATGTTTATCAAGTCATTTGCCAATATTTATGATCTGAAGACATTATCAGCTGTCATATATATGTTCCTTTATAGTTATATAAGTCTTGAGTGGTCTGCCTTTCAAGTTAAAATTATTTTTTTCTATTCCTATATTTATATATTGTTCTCTAAATCTTCAATATTCTGTTTATCTGTGCCTTTCGAGTTAGAATTATTTTCTCCTAAATAAGGAAAAGCAATTCAAAAATATATGTGTCATTTCTAACTGAGTGTTGATTTGAAATATTTGACTGAATTTAGTTTGAAATGATTTAAGTAGCAAATGTGTTTCATATTTTACTACAAAAATAATCGCTTTTCACGATAGTTGGTGTGTCATTAGATCACTACGACTTAGCAATTTATGCTGAAAATAAGCAAGATGAATCACTATCTCATTGGATATGTGTTCATCTAGCCAACAAATAGGAGCATTTGCTTATGAAATTTCTTCAATTTGCTATAATGATATCGGTAGCTGTTCTGCACAAAACTGACTGTAGTTTCTTTATGTTAAGATATGAGAAAAAATTGCAACTGTATGCTCCTCATATACTACATTAGTTAAAAGTTGCCTGAAATTATTAATGCAAAAGATACAATGTCATTTTCGTAAACGCGTTTCTGCGTCAAAATTACACCAGTGAAAATTTGAATGGGTGAAATTCAATTTCCATCTAGCAAGTATTCAAGAAATTCCTGTTAAAGTTCTGCCCCGAAATATGTTGTGAATTTAAATGTAGTGTCAATTTTCATTGTAGCTGCTAAGCAATAAATTCATCTCACTAAGATACACAGTCCAGTCACATTAATGTGACCACCACGTACTTTCCATGTCAGAGTTAAATAACCAATCACAGAAGGCAGGTGGCAGCACAGTGCAGTTGAGCGTATATAAAGGGTGTGTGAGGGCTTCGGAAAACATTTCAATCGTTGGCGTAATGCAGAAACGAAGCGATTTATCCGACTTCCAAAAGGGCATGATCATTGGCTTTCGGGCCAAGGGTGGAAGCATTTCCGAAACGGCTGAGTTTGTGAACTGTTCGCGTGCCGCCGTGGTAAAAGTGTACCGTGCATGGCAAAATGGGACTGTCCAAAATCAGCGACGTGGCAAATGTGGTGCACCACGGGCCATAGATGACAGAGGCGAACGACGGTTGCGGAGATGCGTTCGGGCAGATAGACGGGCTACCGTTGAGCAACTGACCACCAAAATGAACCAAGGGGCTACCAAAAGTGTCTCCCAAAGTACTATTCAGCGAACATTGCTGCGTCTGGGCCTCCGAAGCAGACGCCTGGTTCGTGCACCTATGCTGACTGCTGTTCATCGACGGCGAAGGCTAGAATTTGCACGCCAGTACAGCAGCTGGACGTCCACTGAGTGGCGACAGGTTGCGTTTTCGGATGAATCGCGTTTTATGCTCCATCGGACAGATGGACGTTGGCGTATAAGGCGTGAAACCTCTGAAAGGAACCACCCTGCAACCATTGCCGGAACGGTCCAAGCTGGAGGCGGGAGCATTATGGTCTGGGGAATGTTTTCCTGGCATTCTCTAGGTTCACTGATCATTGTGGAAGGCACAATGGATCAATACAAGTACGCATCTGTCCTTGCGGACCATGTTCACCCCTACATGCGCATTGTTTTTCCTCAGGATGATGGCATCTTCCAGCAGGACAATGCGAGGTGCCATACAGCTGCCAGTGTACGTGCGTGGTTCGAAGAGCACCAGGATGAGTTTACCGTCCTCCCCTGGCCAGCAAACTCACCTGACTTAAACCCAATCGAGCATCTGTGGGACCATCTCGATCGAGTTGTTCGCGCCATGGATCCTCAACCGCGTAATCTAGCGCAGCTGGCCACGGCATTAGAGTCGGCATGGCTCAACATCCCAGAGAACACCTTCAGGGACCTATGTGACTCTCTTCCTGCACGTCTCGCAGCAGTCCGCTCTGCGAAAGGTGGTTATTCTGGCTTTTGACAGATGGTCACATTAATGTGACTGGACTGTGTATTATAATGTTTTGATGTTTCAGTGCAAAGCGCATATAAAGAGAAAGCTATCTCAGATGCATTTCACTTCAAGCGGAACTAACAAATCGAAACAACAATAACTAAGCAAATAACTATTCGGTCTGAAATAGTTTTCAATCGGCCGCCGAGATATTGCTAGTACTCTCTGCTTCTCGAAATTACTGGAAAGCGATATGAGGATAGAATTAAGGTTACAGTAAACATATTGGTCAATTATATTTATTCAATTTCAGTACATTTTACGGTGATACGTGGACCGGACAAAAATGTCGCTAAATTCGGAGACAACAAAAGTGGCCAAAACCGGTGTCAGTTTCGCAGAATTACCGAGATACCCATTTACTCAATGTTAAATGCCCTTACGGCTGTATTCTTACTTTTCCCGCATAGCTTTCTCTTAAAATTTGTTTCGCATTACATTACACAGAAAAATGCAACACTTTTATATATAAGTGCACTAAAATCATCTCTCTATGTACAAACTTTGCAGCATTGTCACCTTCCCAAGGATTGCGCATTCTGAATAGTGCAGTCCTTAGACAAAAAGCCATAATTACAATTAGGTAAAATCAGTGCAGTACTTAAACAATAATTGCAATAAATAACATAAGACAAATCAAATACTAAATCAATAAATGAGTGCATTAATTCACAAACAGATAGGATCATGGCCGTATACTATTTACATTATATACACTACGTACTATGGCCATAGTAAGGAGCCTGCTCATCGCAATGAACGACTTCAGGCACTTAGAATTTGATGACTTTACGTATCTGAACAACGACGTCGTGCCTGTTTAGGACTATGTAAGAACCATCCCAAGGTGACTGTAGTTTTGGAGAGAGTCCTTTCCTTCGAATCGGATTCCACAGCCATACCTTATCTCCTTCGTTGAATCGATGTCCTGTACCTCTCTTATCTTATCCGGTCTTCCTCTCCGTCACCAAGGTGACTCGTTCTCGGGCAGAATTGTGCATCACTTAAAAGCGTTCATGAAGGTCTTGTATATATTCCTCGGGAGATGAAGGTGCATCCGGAGGGCGACCAAACAAGAGATCGCAAGGCAGACGAACGTCACAACCGAAAAGCATCTGGGATTGTGAATAGCTGGTATCTCGTGGACAGCACTGCGATAAGTTAATAAAAATAGAAGTAACTTCTTGTCCCAGTTTTTTTGGTTTGTGGAAACCACCAACGAGAGATTATTAAGGATGGTTCTATTGAATCTCTCTACCATGCCATCTGACTGAGGATGTAAAGGTGTTGCTTGGGTTTTGTAAATGGCGACTAGCTTGTAGAGTTCTTTAATTACAGCCGATGCAAGTTTCTTTTTTGATCAAAATGTAAATGAAAAAGTACTCCGAACCCGGTAATCCAATGCTGTATCATTATTTCTGCTCCTGAGACAGGCTGTTGATCAGGAATAGGATACTCTTCAGGCAACTTGGTGAAGAAATCAATGACAACCAGAATGTATGTTTTGTCATTAACAGTTCATTGCAGAAACCCTGGAATGTCAAAAGCGACAAGTCAAAAGGCTCTCCTACATTGTTACGTTGTAGCTTCCCTCGGCTACGTTTCTTTGGTCCTTTCTGACCCGCACAGACATCGCAAGATTTGCACCAGGTTTGCACGCTATTCTTTTGTATTACTCCTATAGAAGCGTTCTCCAACTCTATATAAAGTTTCATTCTTCCGAAATGGCCTCCTGTAGAGCTGCTGTGTAATTCTTTAAGGACTTCTGGGATCTCGAAAGTATCATCTACCGTCGGAAACCCTTTCCATAATCCAATTTGAATTTCCGGTATAGGACGCCTTTTCGAATGTGGAGTGAGTCCCAGAGAGCCCAATATTGTTTTGTCGTAGGACTAGATATCAAAATGTTCTGCTAGGGAGGTTTTCTCTTTGAAGACTCCATTAAGTCAATTATGGGTTTATTGTCGCCGTCTTTCAGCTGATTTTTCTTGACTTCTTTGTCACTTCATGGGTCTCGATCAGTCGATTTTGACGGTGTAATTTGTCGTGCAACCGGATTAAGCAGCTCGTATTTCGCTTCGACTTTGGAACAATATCGGCAGGGTTTTCTTGATAGGCCATCAGCGTTTCCATATTGTGATCCCTTCTGATGACGGATGGCTATGTCCTCATAGGCTGAAAGCAGTTAGTTGTTTTTCAAATCCAAGGAAATACTGTATTTTCTTAGAAAGTCCAATTCATGTATGTAAGCATCTGTAATATGTGCCGCGTGATGGTAGGCGGCATTTCCAAACGCGATGTTTACGTTTAACTTCCCATCATTTTCGATTTTATTACCAGACACAGTTTGAAGGGTAACGCAGGATGGCATCCAAATGAGTTTACCTTTAAATTCTTGAGCTAAATCTTTCCGAATGATCATAACGTTCGCTCCTATGTCGACGACAATATTGCAAGGAACTCCATTGATATGTCCCAAGATGAAGAGTCCATTATTGCCGCCACTCACTGCAGAAACCTGTTTCGCTTTAAAATGGGGCTTCTCTTTAACCTTCAAACTCTGTTCCGCGATATGGGCATTAATTAGCTTCCTGCCTAGTTGCTGGGGTGTAGTCTTATTTTCCGTTCCCTGTGGCGTTCTGCAGTTTCTTCGTACGTGACCCTCAGCAACGCAACTCCAACATTTTAGGGATGGTTTCTTCTCACTCCTATTCCGTCTCAAGCCATTGGCTTGTCTGTTTACATAGCCTTTCTTATTTTCCATACCCTGGTATATTCTGCAGGTCCTTCGTACGTGGCCTTCAGCACCACATTTCCAACATTTTAGATTTCTTTTCACTATCAAATCCGTATCAAATCATTCGCTTGTCTGTTGAAATCATCTAAACGAACATTCTGTTGATCCTTTGGCTCCTGGATTTGAGGAACTTTGATTGGTTGGCGGTCTCGAATTTTATGGCGCACACCACAGCGCTCTTTAAATCCTTGAGATTCACCATTCTTAGAGCTTTCCGTATTTCGGGATTCCGGATGCCATCGATGAAGTACTACAAGGACAGGATTTCTGTTATTTCTATAAGCATTCCGAAAAGGCGAGACGAGACTGCCTTTCAACATCCGTGGCAAGTTCCTGGAGTGTTTCCTTGGGCTTCTGTTGATGGGAGTTTAACTGAAGCTGCTCTTAGAGAAGCGATGAGATGACAGTCTGTAGCTTGGGTATCTCATCCCTTTGCATCCGTCACTATAGAAAATTGTGTCTTGTATACTTGGCAGTAGGTCTTCTCATCATACGTGGATAGCTTCAGAGAGAGGGACTAGCAGGCATAGTGAAAAATTTAAAACCGTCAATATTGCTCCTTGCTGTCGTTACGAATTTCTTCAAGGTATGTGTAAACTTATGTCCATGTTCCATAGTTATTCCATTGATCAGTCAATTATTCCTTTTCTATTTTATTAACTAACATAATAATAAACAAATCAACAAACGAAGCTTATGATATATGTCATCGTGATGGAACACAACCACCATCACGGCATCAGAAACGGAACTAACTAAACTGTATTTTACCCCATCGGAGAGGGAAGGAGAAAGATAAAATCCCTCGTTAGGGAAAACGGCCTAAAGTCGTAACATCCTCCCGCCCCGATGAAGATATTCATCCAAAACATTCACCAAAAATACAATTTAACAATATATAATACTAATACAACAATACAACTCAATGACATAATGAATACAACTGAATATAGCAATAATGAGTTAATAAATGAACAATTCAAATTTACATTAATAGACTTCTTACAACAACAATACTGAATTTAAATCATGTAAATCTAAAGTACCTGTAAGCATGGTATTTTTATTGCTTGAGTTCAAGGTGGTATATCAGTTGAATTGGCTTTTTAATTTTACCTGCAGATGTCTGCATAGTTACACTTCTTACCTTCTGGTCACGGCCGTTATGCACTTCTATGATTCTTCCTAGTTTCCACATTTGCCGCGGTACCTTGTCTTCACCTATAAGAACTACATCGTCTAGATTAAATTCAACATTAGGAATAGTAGGATTAATGAAATTACAACTTTTAAGTTGAAGAAGATATTCTCCTTTCCATCGTTTCCAGAATGCATTCAAGAGTTTTTCATGGTACAAAAATCGTCTAACTAGATTGTTTCTATCAGTATCATTTAGCTTACTAGAGCCAGCCCAATGGGGTAAGGCGGTAGACCTTCTACCAGTCAAAAAATTGGAAGGAGAGAGAGGAAAGGGTTCATCTGGTTCATTATAAACGTATGTTATAGGCCTCGAATTTAAGATTGACTCTGTTTCTGCCAAAATGGTTAGTAATTCCTCAAATTTCAATAGAGCCCTCCCCAAAATTTTCCTTAAAATGGCCTTTGTCATTTTTACCATCCTCTCCCAGTAACCCCCCCACCAAGCTGCTCGTTCAGCAATAAACTTCCACTTAATACCTTTCTTTCCAAAAAATTCTAGTACTGGTTCCTTTTGAAGGTTACTGTACAGAGTTTTTAGTTCAAGTTCAGCTCTTTTAAATGTTTTTGCATTATCGGATTGAACGATTCGGCATATACCTCTTCTTGATATAAAACGTCTGAATGCTAACAGAAAGTCATCCGTACTCAAGCTGGATACTGCCTCTAGATGGAGTGCGCGCGTAACCGCGCAAGTAAACAAGGCGATATACACTTTGTCTTTATCCTTGGTATACAGAGGCCCGGCAAAGTCCACACCTACGATTTCAAATGGGTTCCCTTCATCAATTCTGTCAATCGGAAGCGGAGCAGTTATTTGAATGCCCCTTTTGGCTTTGTACCGTCTACATACGTAGCACTTGTTGAGGCAAGTCTTTACGGCTTGTCTGCCACGAAGAATCCAATACCTTTCCCTCAGCTGGGTAAGAGTATCAGAGACTCCAGAATGGAACAAATTTTCGTGTTCATTCATAATCACAAGATCGGTGAATTTAGATTTAAACGGTAAAATCATTGGGTGTTTTTCGTAGAACTGGAATCTGGAATTCTGCAATCTGCCTCCAAGGCAAATAAGTCCATCAGCATCTAGACTTGGGTTTAAGTTGAAAATTTTTGATTCAGGACTGATGGTTATCTTTCTTTTCAATTGACTATATTCCTTTTCGAATTCTAATTGCTGTGTTATATGCACCCAATATTTTTCAGCATTTATTAGCTCTTCGGTGCTTAGAATACCTGCTCTCTTTTCTGAATTAAACTTACTAGATTTGCAGTTGTTCACGAATCTAAGAACATATGCCGTAATTCTCACTACTTTTCTTAAATTGTTAAATTTTGTTAAATCAAAAATAGGTTCCATCGGTTTTTCGCATGTCTGCAAGAGGACAGTTGTTTTCACCTTTTCTATTTGAACTTCTTCTATGTCGAATTCTCCCTTATCGTTACTCACTGTAATCTCATTTTCCATTAACCAAGATGGCCCCGAAATCCAAGCTTTATCATTTATTAATGTGCTGATGTTCATCCCCCTGGTCAGTTTGTCCGCTGGGTTTGTTTTCCCGCTACAGTGATGCCAGTTCATAGGATTGGTTTTTTCCTTGATTTCGCAAACCCTATTCTTTATAAAAGGTTTCCAGTCCTTAGCGAATCCTTTGATCCAATGTAGACAAATATTAGAATCCGTCCACAAAAAAATATTATTTTCTTTTATCATCGGGAAAGTCTTAGTTAGATACGAACATAGTCTAGCTGCTATCAATGTTCCAAGCAGCTCTAGTCTGGGTAAACTAATTTCTTTTAGAGGAGCTAAACGCGATTTGGCTATTACAAAACTAGTTTTAACATCATCTCCACGTTTTATTCTAAAATAAGCCACAGCTCCGTACACTTTCGGGCTCGCATCCGAAAATAGATGTAACTCCATTTCGGAAATCATTCCATGACAGTACTGTCTAGGTATTATAACACCTTGAATGTAATGGGCTTCAGATACCCATTCTTCAAATCTTTCATTGAACTCTTGTGAAAGAGGTTCATCCCAAGAAATTCCCTTTGCCCATAACTCCTGCATCAAAAGTTTCATTTTTATTATGAAGGGAGCTAAAAGGCCCAGTGGATCGAAGATCATACCACACGTACTTAGGATTGTTCTTTTGGTCGGAACAGTTCCTTTGCTTTGTTCAAGATTATTCAACGCAACTTTTAAGATGTCTTGATCGTTATCCCAAACCAGTCCAAGCACCTTTAATGGTACGTCTTCTTCATTAGGTATTTTGCGACATTCAAGGTTTCGAGAGTTCCAAATTTCGCGCAATTCTGGGGAATTAGTAACCCATTGACGTAAGTTCATGCTCGCGTCTCTCATGATTTTAGTGGCGTCGCAAGAAATAGAGGCCGCATCTTCAATAGTTTCCGCGCCGTTGATTAGATCGTCCACGTAAAGATCTCGTAACACACCACAAGCACTTTTATGTGTATCTTCATAATTTTTTATGTGAAATTTTATGGTTGCAGCCAACAGGAATGGGCTGCATTTTACCCCAAAGGGGACACGTTTCATTCTTAAGACCCTGATGCGACAGTCACTCAAATCGAGATCAGTCCCACATTCTTTTCCCCACAAAAATTGCAAAAATTTACGGTCTTCCTCCGCTATGCTAATTTCTAAAAATGCTCTCTGAATGTCTGCGCAAAATGCTATGGGGTGAGATCGAAACCTCAAGATAATTCTAAGTAAGTCGGGGTTGAGATTGGGACCACTATCTAAACACTCATTAAGAGAAAGCTCATTTTTTGCCTTAGAGGAGGCATCATAACAAATTCTAACTTTAGTAGTTTCCTTTAATTCCTTAACTACACCATGGTGTGGCATAAAATATCCTTCGCTTTTATTACCCGAATTTTGCCCAACCTCTTCGATAATGTTGTCATTTAATTGCTCTTTTAGAATATCCTTATATCTTAAATATAATCTCTTATTTCGCCTGAATGTATTATTTAATCCGAACAAACGTCTTTTTGCTACATCATAATTACTACTTAATTCATCATGATCCTGTTTCCATAATAATCGAGTTTCGTATCTACCATTCTTATATTTAATGTTTTGTTCAAACGTTTCTACGATCTCCCTATCTGGTTGTGATATTTCCGGTTCTGAAATTTCAATTGCTTCGAAATCCCATAGACATTTAACCCTGTCATTGATTTCTTCCCTTAAAACACTTAAATGGGAAACGTGTACCTTTTCACAATCAAATTCACTCTCCGTACCCTGGATAACATATCCAAAAATACTGTCAGTTGCCATTAATCGTTTGCTTATCTTAACATTTCTTTGCTTTAACACTTCCCAAATAAAGTCTGAGCCAATTAAGAGATGTATTTCTGTTGAGTTTCCAACGTCAGCTAGTTTTATTTGCTTTTGATGCGCTAATTTTCTAATCCATTTTGAAGGCACCTGAATCTGACCCTTCGTAATGTAATCAATTACGATCGCCCTGACTTTAATAGTTTTATGAGCTTCGGAAATGTTCTGCAGTTCAATCTCCACTACATCATAAATCTGCTTTTCTGATGTTTTATTTCCAAACGCATAAATTAGAAGCGTTTCCTGTTTCAGCACCGGTAGACATAACATTTCGACTACATCGCGCCTGACGAAAGTTCGAGTGGCGCCTCCATCAATCAGACAATGTATCTGAACTTTACCCCCATTCAGTCTGGAATTTGTGACAGCAGTGAAAGTTTGCAAATAAGCTGTTGATTCCGACTTATTTTCTTCTATTTTATTTTCATTACAAAGTAGGGATAGTGAATGGGTATTTTCGGAAAGAGTTTCAGATGTAGAATTTTGATCGAGAGAAGAATTAGGCTTTAATTTCTGTTGTTCACAAATTAAATAATTATGGGGTTGTGAATTGGTGCAAATTTTACATTGCTGATTATTCTTTTTAAAGCAGTTCTTTGAGATGTGTCTTTTGCCCATACAAATAAAACATCTTCCTTGACTTAATAACGATTTTTTCCTTTCACTAACACTTAAAGGGCAATTTTGGTTTTGGTGCAATTTTGAACAAAAAATGCAGTTTCGATTTTCAACAGTTGAAATAAGTGCCGAAGTAGTAGAAACATTTCTTTTAGGAGAATATGGGTATTTAGATTTTGAATAATTATAATTATTTACCGGCTTACGGATTACGTTTTCAGAAACACTGTTTCTCTGATTTCCTAGCAAAAGTGATGTTTCACGACATTCAATTTCTTTTCGTAAAAATTCTATCAAATCCTTAACATCAAATAATTCCTTTGTTTTCCGTTGCCTATTATATAACAAATTTAATTCTTCGGGAAGTTTTTGTAAAATTATCGGTGCGAGGAGACTGCTGTACGTACCAGCAGCCACACCTAAGGATTCTAGAGATCTAACTTGTATTTCAATAGCGTCATACATTTTTCTTAAAGCAGCTACATTATGTACAGTTTTAACGGAATCTACTAATAACAATTTATTCATATGGCAAGAAATAATTAAATCTGTTCTCCCGAAACGCTCTTTTAGCAATGAAATACAAGAGTCATAGTTCTTCTCAGTTATAGCAAACCCTGACACAGCAGCTAAAGCAGTTCCATTTAAATAAGTTTTTAAATATGCAAACTTTTCAATATTGCTAAGAGAATCGTTGGAGTGTATCGCAACTTCATAAGAATTCCAAAAATCTAACCAATCGTTACAATCTCCACTAAATGTGGAAATATTTATCCTAGGAAGTTTTACCAAGGAGTTTTCGTTTTTAACGCGATTTTCACTTGTACGATTCGACTCGACATTATGGAGCAGGTCATTTTGTTTTACCAGATTTAACTGTTTTTCTAGAGAAATAATGCATCTATCTATTTTCGTTTTCAAAGTAATGCCCGTTTCTTTATACTTTTCATTAGCGGTCAGTTCCTTATCTTATTCTTTGTCAATAACCCCTTCAATATCCTCATCTAATTTGTTCAATTCTTGTATTTTATCAAGGAGTTGATTTTTCATACCATGTAACTCATCAGTTTTATTTTCTATAGTAAAATCTACGCTTAACCGACGGTCTATTGCAGTTTCGATTTTAGTCACGAGTTTTGAGAACAATGTTCTGACCATTGTTCTTTTCGTTTTTATTCGCGAGTTTTGAGAACAATGTTCTGACCATTGTTCTTTTCGTTTTTATTCTTTCTATATCCATATTTCCCTTAATTCAGTATCTTATTCTTAGTTTAAAATCAATAATTTATCTAGACTAAATTAAATGAGGGACTTACCTCAATCAAAGTAGTCGCATCAGAATCCCAATATCCCATTACTCGCCAGCTCAGAACTGTATACATCACGTCCGGGGCGTCACCAAAAATGTGTAAACTTATGTCCATGTTCCATAGTTATTCCATTGATCAGTCAATTATTCCTTTTCTATTTTATTAACTAACATAATAATAAACAAATCAACAAACGAAGCTTATGATATATGTCATCGTGATGGAACACAACCACCATCACGGCATCAGAAACGGAACTAACTAAACTGTATTTTACCCCATCGGAGAGGGAAGGAGAAAGATAAAATCCCTCGTTAGGGAAAACGGCCTAAAGTCGTAACAAGGTATCAACTTCTTTGGTGACCACGGAAACTCTGTTATGAATTTGTTGTTGGACGGCAGAAACTTCCTTCTATTTGTTCTTTAACAGAAGAAAGTCTTTCTTCAATGCGTCCAACTCTATTGTCAACAACATCTATTCTGCAGTCCGTAGCCTCAAATTTGTTTTCTATTATGCAGGTAATTTCTCTTTTCATTTCCTATGTATTGTAGATATCAATAAGCAGCAAACTATGTTTTTCCTGACTGTTGTGTCGTCAGAATTGTTCAAAATATAATATTTGTACATCTTTGCATAGATTCCAGGTCTTTTTAGAGCCGAACATTTATCTGTATTTACTTTTCCAAAAGGAAATCCTATTGAAATCTCTTGTGACAATAAATTGAAGACAAAATTCAACAGTGGGGAACTAAGCCACTTTCTGATATTATTAAAAGAGGAACAGTCTAAATGTGACTGCATATTTGTGATAGTCAAATTTTTAGTTGTTTGCTATGATTCTAAGATTTCAAAATGTGGGCTATGGAAATGGGTTCGTTGTTCTCACTAATTACAGTTCATTTATTCAAAGCTACAGTTATTCAAAATATGTACTTATTTAGAACATTTATATAAATGGTCCTGACTATAAAAATATGTGATTTGTTTATTTGAAAAATTGAATCAACTTAATTGTTTTAGTTGCCTGCGTGCTGGAATTGCTAGGTCATGCAGTGTTCTGAATTAGGATGCCATGATTTACCATGAATTTCATGAACTGCAAATGCTTTGGAATACCTGGCATATATTATATTATTTAATTATCGGAAGAATTAAAGTTCATAAATTTTTTTGAAACCTACTAATGAACTTACCTTGTGGATTACTTTCAAGCTGTATTTATCAGGTGATCTTATGTCTTTTAATATTACGTAGAGTTCTACTGTCTATTTTTGTCTGGAATCTGGAGAATGGTGACTGCACAGAACAAGGGTTAAAACTATCCTTTATTACACTCTTTAAATTATTTACAATGCGTCAACTCGACGCTAACATACTACGCCTCTGCTTGGACGGTAACTGAAACAGTAGAATTAAACTACAGGGCTCAGTCAATCCTGTATCATGCAGCGCGTAGATGAGTTTAGTGACAGCAAAATAAAAGCTGTTAAGCCGCGTCTAACCAGCAATAAATGCTAAGCCGAAGCTTGCGTTACAAATACGCACAGAGTTTGAGTCTCTAACTTTTCCTTTTACACTGGTTATCATAAATTAAGGAAAAATCACGATTATTGAAAAAGTTACATGTAGAATTTTATGAAACTTACCCACAATATACAACACATAGTAAGGTATCAAATAACACAAAAAGAAATTACCAGATAATATGGTGGTATAGAAATTAGCACATGCATAAAATGAACAAATCGAAGGTATCAGTTTTCTAAAGGAAAAGTACCTTCAATATGGAATATGATCGCCTCTAGAAGCAATATTGCACATCAGCGATGTGTGATGATTTCAATTATGCGGTCTATCAGTTCCATAGGAAGCGGTAGCCATTGCTCCTGCAAAGCAATTACAAGCGCGGCAAGGGTTTGACGGGCGGAGTGAGAGCAGCTAGACGTCTCCTTAAAGCATCTCGAACGTGCTCGATAGGATTCAAGTCCGGGGATCGAGCTGGCTACTCCATGCGCATAATTGTTTCCTGTTGAAGATAATCATCTAGCGTGGCCCTGCGTGGTCTTGCGTTGTCGTCCGGTAACAGGAAAGCATCATCTATTACCCCGGCATATGGGGCACATAAGTATCAAGGATGTCATCTCTATAAACCTGAGCATTCACAGTTTCCCTTGGAAAGACATGGATGTCTATGCATCCACCCAAAGAGATGCCAAACTAAATCTCTTTCATGGATGTTTGACGGATGGTAACGAGTTCCAGGTTCTCTCCATATCAAATAACGCCTACTATCGCTTTCTACACTAAACCTGTACTCATCCGTAAAGAGAACCGCAGATCACCTTCGTGAAGCCTTATTGCCTCCAAAGTCTATAAACCACAGAAGGACTCACATTTAGCCATCTGGCCACTTTGTCCTGCCTCTAGTCTCCCAACGGCTCTCCATCGTAGTTCTGCAGGCAAATGATGCCTGGAGGCCATTGCTACGAATTAGCTATCTCAGATTTCTGATGTCACTCTCACAGTGAAATAGGTGGACTTTTATGCTCCTCGCAGATGACGTATTCCGAGTGCAGCGCCACTAATTTGCATACTGCAGTTTTACTCAGCTACTCTTACTTAGCAACATAATCAAATTTTACACGGGTTGGCTTATTTTTAAAAAAGTTATCGCTATTTTTGTGATTTTTCCTTAATTTATGATAACCAGAATAGAACTCGATGTTAAAATGTTTCTTCCACTGGTAGAATTTGCATTCCTTACGCGCGCTACCAAAAGTTACATATTCATAGCACTGGCAGTTAGGGGAATGAAGGCTTAAAGGAAAGCGCTTCAAATTAAATTTAACTGGTTATTTAAAATAAATATAAATCCCTACAATTAAGAATTCTATTATTAATATTCAAATAAAAGTAACATTGGAAGCTCATTGAAAAGGACCTATTAAAGTCCTAATAAAGTTTAATATGTGCATATTCTTCAAGAAAGTTGCAGTATTTATGACCAAACAGAAGTTACAAAAATGAGAACATCACCTTCCATAAAAAAAGCACATTTTTTCTATGGTCACTGTAGAATTTAATGATTTTACGGTAGTTATTTTTAGTAAATGTCCTAATTAAAATTTAACACGAGAAAAACCTAAAAAAACTCATACGGCCAGTCTATTAAGACATGAAAAATATAATTCCAAAAGATATTAGCAGAATTTTGCAGCTATATTGAAGGAAAACAATTGTACATCACCTTTCAAAGAGGGAATTTTCATGAGGTATTCTCTTGATTAACCGAACTGGTTAATGTTGGGAAAGCAGGTTACGGATAATCGAAAAACACATAAAATCCAAATTATGTTTTAAATAAATAAATATATATATATATAACTGCAATATAAACATCTTATCGTTGTAGAGTCTACGTTTCTTTTAGGGAGCATACAATGTTGACTCTGCGTTGAAGACAAAGGAGAGAATTCTTGGTATGACTTTAGGAGTAATTACTGCAGAAGAAAGGTTTAAATAATCTTTTTAGTTAAACTAAATTAAAGCAGAAGCACGAACTTCGTGCTCACAAATCAACACCACTTGTGGCTACGTAAATAAACAGAAAATAAGAATGTAACAAATCAGAAGTAAATTAAGATATCTAATAACTGGCTCCTTCGCTTAACTAACGCTAAATCGGCTGCACACAGCAAAGCCGATCCTAGAAATATCAGTATAAATCTGAAAGTTGTCTAACATCGGCTAGAGAACTAATTTTAAAACGCGTAGCATAAACTCGGAACTAAGTCCGCTACACCTACTCCAGAACTCTTGAAACGCAGCTTAAATACTACTTCTAAAACACGTTTAGAATTTGCGTCTACGTCATAACAAATTTACATTTCGGCAGGAACCTGAAATGAGGAGGGAAAGGAAAGACAAATAAAAATAATTGGTTAGAATAAATTAAATCTTTACATCGTATGCAGTAAAAGAAAATGCAATACATATTCCAGTTCATACCCTTTTCAAATCCGAATAAAAAATCCACAAAACAGATGCGTTATCTAAAAAGAGACCATATAAGAATCTGGTACTAGTTATAAATCATGGCCCATCAGCGGCGGAGTGGTAAAGTCCCTGAACACTGGTAGTTCGGTCCGAGGTTCGAATCCCGCGAACGGGCTGGCTGCATGATCCTTTTCGTGGTTTTCTCCATGTGTAACGTACTAGTAGGAGCCAATGTCGTTAGAATGTCTACCACAAAGGCATCCATCCCTTCCAAGTTGTGCTTTAGGGCGGAACATTTAAATAATAATGCTAATAATAGTTATAAATCATGTGTTGAAATTATAAGAATTTAACTGAAATTATACAGGAATTTAACTGCATTATCTCCAACTGAGATAATGCAACTATGAGTGACTACAACTAAACAAATTTTACAATTGCGTTGTGTAATTTAAAATGCTAGTGAACAACCCAATGAACCTTGATGCTAGTGAATCAGTGTGTCCTAACATATCAAAAAAAGAAACACATAAATCAGTATTAACTTTCAAGAAAACCTTAGAGTTTATTTTTTTTAAACATATCAAATTATGTAAAAATCAGTTTTAGTGTTAAAACCATTCACCCCCGGGGTAGGAAAATAACCTGAGATAATTTTACAAATCTTAATAGTGAAACATAAACATGTGTTTTCAACAAATTCTGCAATTTCAAAATAAACAGTATTAACTTCTATAACTATTAATTAAGTATAACTATCTCATATTTTTGTGTTCAATTGACAGAGTACTGCAAACACACTTCCATAAGAGATTTAGAATATTAACAAGGAGTGAAAATTCTATTTCAGTTTTCTAATTTTTCTTAAACTCAGCAAGTACAGTTTTTACAATAACCTTAAATCAGCATTTTTTAGCAGTTCACCAAATAAAACAAAATTTCTAATTTCTTAACAATTTAAAAAAAATCTTTAAAACTAAAAAAAAAAAAAGATTCATAACAAACATTTCTTCTTTTTTTTTTATTAGGTTCTATCAGATTCAGTTAACTGAGTTACATCTCAACCACCCTTTTAGGAAAAGTTAGGAGTAAAACTGGAGACAATTTACTTTAATCTCAGCAAAGTCAGTAAGTTCATAAAAAGATACTGAAATTTAAATTCCTCAACATCTCAAAATCATTTAATGCAAACATTTAAAATTAAACCATAACTACATTTTTGAAAATAAATTGAATACCCTCTTGCTATTTTAGGAGATAATTATAAACTGTAATTTTAAGTAAACATTTTTCTTAAGAACTTAAGTTAAGACTACTATAAGAAAATAAAAAAAATATCTTATCTGATCTCTAGCCGGAACTTTGCAGAAAAGAAAATGATGTAGTAGATGGATTCATCAGAATGCCCCGATGATGGAATGAATACCTCGGCGACACTTTGATGTCTCAGGCCCGTGAAGAATCTATGGTCATGCCCATTCTCATCAGTGAACAGCAGGAAGGAGAGAAGCAACAATTACTACTAGACTCCTAGTCCCATATCACGTAGAACTGTTGAATGATTAAACCGGTTGAAGCCAATTTCTTGTAGAATCTCCAAGTCAAGATCCTCACAAACATGGATGGAGACTGCAGCACGTGGAGGCCCAAAACTGGATACGACATTTCAGCCGATGGAAACAACGTCCGGAGAGGCAAGAAAACGAGGATTTTACGTATCCCTTTACTTCTGTAAGGGAAGCCTTATAAGCTCATGATCTTATTTCTTTAGGATCATTTTGAGGGGCAAACAGCCCTTTTGGGTAGGAGGTATTACAAAAAAAAAAAAGTTTCTGAATAAGGCCGTGGCCCGTACAACCTTTTGTTAAGTACTTATTTAAACGGGAAATAAGGGAGCGAAAGCCCCGCTTCCTATATGAATAACATCTTAAAACTGCACAAAACCCGTGCTCGAAGCACGGAAAGAACAGCGTCAAGTCAGGCCAAAAAAAAGAGAAGGAACGACACCTGCACCGGCTTTTTGTCAAGGCAAGAAACCATATATCGCCAATCCCCGCTACACAAGGTAAAAAAATCCAATACTCCCCACCCCTGCAAAAATCTTCCTAAATTACGAGGTGTTGAACTAAACACAAATTCAAATATCGCCAAGGACACCAAAAGAAATCCGATGCAGATGCGAGAAAAAATCTACGACCCAAACGACCCCACCGGAAATTCTCATTGTATCCCTCTTAACACGTAAACAAATCCTTAGAATCCAGCTAAAAGTGCGACTTTTTTCAATCCTTCCGCCCCCTAAGACCTTTTCACAAGCAAAAAGTAAAAATTTAATTAAATAATTGACTGTAACTTAAAAACTGTTAAAGCTAGAATCCTGAAAGTGATCTTAAATTAAAAGGCTAATTTTTCTGCATCGGACGATATAAATTAATAAAGGATCAACTTAAGTTAAGTAATATTAAATCAAGTTAATTACGTAGAAAAGCACCCACTTCCATTGTGTGTTTCAACGCGTTTACGAGTAACGAGTGGAAGATACGTACAAATCTTAAGTACCCAAAACCCCTAATTAAAATTAAACCAAAGCAAATATAAATACAGTATATTAAATAAAATGACGTTGTGTAGCATAAATTTAGACTAATACTAAAAATTAATTCTAATATCAAACTTAAATAATTAAGCGAATTTGCTACACAACAACCGAAATTATACAGGAATTTAACTGGGATTATACAGGAGCTACTGAAAACTGATATTCATATCGTCAGAATTAAAACTACTTAAATAATGTTTTTTATCTCAAAATAATTTAATATGAACGCTGAATTTGGGATGTGCATAATTTGAATATATACTGTATATTTTTTAATGCATTTTTTAACGTATTACATTTTTATGCACTATAAATTAAACTAAAAGTAGAGGGAAATACATCATAATTTAAAACATAAATTTTCAAAATGTATGAATTACTCTTCAAAACATGAAATTAAGTGCATTAGTACAGACATTAGTTTAAAAATTGCACTTTAAATTTAAAAGAATGCCCTCTTGACTTTATGTATGGAACAGAAAAACACTAAATATATTATTTTCACTGAAATTAAATTAGAGAATTACTTTTGTGGTAGATAAGTGCCCAAGAGCCTCTATCATTCAAATATGAAAACAAGCGAATTATGCCTTATCTTGAATTCAGAAGTTATTGCTGTTCTCGATGTGAATATTCCGGTAAAGCATGGCCTTAATTCATTGATAAGAATCCGTGCTATAGGTTTAGTAAGTCGAAATAATTCAATAAAAGTAGAATCGTCAGCATCAAATGCGTTATTTCTATCTCGAAACACTCGAAGGTTTCGCAAATCTTGAGAAATTATACATTCAGTGATCTTGAATTTAGCTCTAAAACGACAGTCAGAAAATTAAATGGCTGCTACACAGTCGACGGAAAATTTTCTGACACGTCGATCTCTCGAGACGGGGACTCGCTGTTTGTCAAGTAGTCGGGTGTGTGGGGTAGGTATGTAGAAAGGAGGGCAATTTCATATTTCAGAGGCGAATAAAAAGGAACTTCGTACTTTTTATACGAGTTCAAAAAGGCCAGGAAGAAAAGATGGGACAAAATAAAATTAAAATAAACGGCCCAAAAGGATTAGAGAAAAGAAAAAAAGGAAAAAAAAGGCCTATAGGTAGAAAAGGAAAGGAGTAGAAAATATCCTAAAATTAGATTGAATCTATGAGTGTAGTTAAAAAGGGAGGAAGCCGTCTTCATTTGCCATAAATAGTGTCTCTCAGGTGTGTAGTGAGTGTGTTTGGTAAGGCTGAATAGATGTGATGATGGGGGAAACAATAAATATAAAATAAAGATTGGGGGTCCAGTTACATAAAAGTATAAGTCTAGCTGAAAAGCTAACTTTTGCTAAGATAAGAGCTCTGCTAAGATTCCGCCTTCATCGTCTACGATCGTCTTCATAAATAACAGAGTTTGTGTCTAAAACCGAAAAACCTCTGATTTGAACGTAGCGCTAAGTGATATAGTGTAATTTGAGCTAGGTATATTCCTCGGTAAGGCCAAAATTAAGGTAAGTTACTATAAGAGATAATAAATACATACATGTAAATAGATAAAATAAGTGAAACTTATATAGCAGGTGAATACATAAACATACACATACATATATAAATATATACACACACACACACACATACAAAATTACACATTAAATACAATTAAAACTTAGAATCCTAAGTAAAGATTCACATGAAAATATAACTCAAATAATGCTTAGAAAATTGTAATTTATGGGCAAAATTGGGAAAAGCTGAAGTTGCATTAAAAACATAGTATACAATAGAAAATGGTAATATCTCAGCGAGAGTTGCATAGTTATATATATATATATACACACACAAACACGTGTGTGTATATATGTAATTTACTTTGTTTAAAAATATATACATACCCTAGTATAATTTTACACTTTAAGAAGATTATATTTATAATAAGTAAGGTTCAATTTAAGTAGCTAGCCTAATGATATAAACGTGGCAAATAAAAAAAGCACATAATAATACATGCATATATAAACATCGTCGCCATGGAAAATAGTACTATAGTAAAGGAATTTGGCGTATAGGGAACACCAACTCTACTAAGTAGAGTCCTTGTGGGTACAGACCACAGTCAGAAGAAACTTCGCATTCCAAGGAACGACCAAAGTGTAAAAAAAAAAGTAATAAACGTAACTGATATTGTAAAATGAAGGGTCTGTTTCCTTTATAAACCTGCCACTAAAGTCTTATTTGATGAAATTGTTGTATTATATTGTGTTTTTATAAATGTAAATATTATCATAATTTAAGCGATTTAGTATAAATAAGCAGCGCAATCTTTATTTCCTTCGAATCTTATGGTAAATGTTTGGAAAGAATGAAATGTGTTTGTTATAATTAAAGGTAAAAAGTTAAAAGGTAAGTTAAAGATAAATACTCAAGCCAAACCTTTTCTGAATTGTGGAAAGTGTTTAATTGATGTTAAAACGTAGTTGAAAATTTTGATTGAAATATATGCTCTACATTTTTAATTTATATTAAAAAGTTCAAGAACTTGGCCTGTAATTTATCATTTTAATTAATCTGCAGTTTTGATGACATCATTTTAATTAATCTACGTGTAGACGGACCTTTAATTGTAATTAATTATATGAGAAAGTGCACTTATTTATCTTTAGTAAAAGCAATCGTACATATTTGCATAATGTAAGTTGTTCTTAATTTAAAGAGAATAAGATTGCAAAGGTTTAAGTCTCCAGAAAAGTTATATATTTTTTTGGATATAATTTTTGGTTTTTAAATCTGTTTCAAAATAGCTGCAAAATTTACAATTTCTCATAAGCAATTTATTACTTTGCTCTATATAGTAGGGCTAAAGCAACTAAACGGCCGTTTGACGGAAATATCAACACAAGAGTTTAACGGCATGTTCTCTGTGTATCGAACTTGTGTGTTTCT
>KK115998.1:133929-150010 GCA_000611955.2 Stegodyphus mimosarum
GAAAATTGCTTTGCAACGTTTCCAAAATCATTTTAAAGAAAATGCATTACAATGTACAAGAAATGCTGGAAACAAAGCATCTGGAAAAGATAACTTATTAGAGAAGTATTATATTGCCAAGCAAGCATATGAAGGTAAACAAACTAAAAGCATAGTAATTTATCTTTTGCTAGGTGAATAAATTCTTAACTGTTTGTGGAAATGTCATTCAATATTATTTAAGGAGTACTTTGCTATCAATATATTTTAAATATCACTAACTTGAAATAAATAAGTGGCTGTCAATTTTCTTTTGTATGATATTTGTGCAGGAGGTTCAGGCTGCTGATTTTTTTCTGATTTTAACTAAATAGCAAGCAATTAACTATGAGGCTATGCTTCTAAATATTTGATTTCGCTCTAGCGTAGAATTGGGTGCCCTTTCGATTGGCGAAAAATTTTGTTCAGTTTTGGCGATGAAACCCCATTTCTGGTTACCATGAGAGCTTTAACATGGTTTTAGCTTCTTGATTTATTTAATTGAAAATAAATCGATATGCACATGGACAAAGTCAAGTCTATGTGCAATGACTAGTTTGTGCAATTCTCTGATTTTTTTTAAGTGAAAATAGGTCAATGTGTACATGGAGACGGAGTTTGTGAAGTTCTTTGACTTCGTGTTTTGGTTTCATGTAGCGGCCATCTTGAAATTGTATCTTATTGGCGTCAAAACAGAATCGCCAAAAAAAAAAGGGGAACCCAATTGTAAACTTTTATCTTTAATTTTTGTTGACTAATTTAAGAAGAGCCTTAGTAAGCAGAATACATAAAGGAAGGAATTGGAAAGTAACATTTTAATTCAAGTGCAAGATGCTAATTTATTTTATTAATTTTTATACTTCTTTACTCCTTTTTATACTTTGTGAAGTCATTGACATTTTTCATATTTTTCCGTTTTCCATTTAAAAAAAAAATTAGGGCTGCTAAAATAAATTTTAAGCATAAAAAATGTTTTAAATCACGTTAACATTAAAGGTCAATTTAAAAATCACATAGCTGGGTGTCATTATTTGTTCTTTATGGCTTTACTTGATTTTAGCAGGGTGGAAAAATGTTTAAAAAATTTTTAATGTAAGTAATCATCATCATTATATAGTTTTTCCCCTTTTTGTTAAACAGTTCATTCATATCATGCAGAAGGTGCTAAAGTTTGGTGCTTTTAGGTTTCCAGCTACTGAAAATTTTTCATAAGTCTTCACAAGAAAAATTCAACAAATAAAATTTCAATTTTAAATTGCTGTAGTCAAATTTTATGGTATTTTATCAAATTTCAATCATTTGTAATATAAGTTTAGAAATTTTAAAACTTTGAGAAGTGGAGTGTAGAATAGGAATCATTTCTGCTTTATTTTGGATGTAAATTTATCTCATATTTGGATATTTTTTGCTGTTCATGTGTTTCAAATATTACATTGAATTTAAAACATAATGTTTAAAAAATGTATTTTGTTTTTTTGATATTCAAGAATAGAATCCACTTAAAATATTAATATTCTTCCACAAAGATCTATGAATAAAATTTATAATTCAGGTTTATTTTGATGAATAATGTATTTTTGTTCAATCCTTTTTTTTTAATTTGGAGAAGAAATTAAGTTTTTTTTTTAAATTTAAAGAAATTACTTAGTACAGAATTTTTATATTAAACATGTCATCGATTTTCAGTAATTTAAGCAAATATTATAAATTATGATAAAGGTATCCTTATTCATAAGATATATGTTTAAGTATTAAACATATGCCTATATAAATAAGAAAACAAGTAAATAAAGATAATTTTAAAAAATTTCAAAAATACCTTTAATGAAAGAATTGGGAAAGTCGGAAATGTAAGTAATTGTTACACATATGACACTCCCTGATAAAGCATAGAGGCATAATCTGGTACTTAACGTATTATCCTGTTGACCAGAAAATTCTCCAAGTAGTGCAATTTAGTCGAGGTTATGAATAAGTGTGATGTCATGACATCTGATTTCATTTGATATAACCTCAATTTTTGATTAGCCACCCTATGTGTTTGGGAATAAGGATATAAATTAACTGTTATTGCTGTACTTTTTCTTGCATTTAAAAAAAAAGGTTAAAGTTCAGACCTATCTACTATAAAACAGCAAGTAGATTTTAAAATTTTGGGGTTCCTACTGTCAAAAAAATATGTAGTAACGGACAAAATATAGTTGGTTAAATATGGCCAACAAAACAGTAGTAGACTGGAACAATTACCTGCAGGAAGTTTCTGTTCAAAGCATTCTAAACAGAATTTCTGGTAAAATCTGTTTAACAAAATGGTAGGAATTGAGAAAAAGCTTTGTTAAAAATATATTTCACTGTCTTTCCTTGGTGAAAATTGGCAATTTTTTTGGCGTCATTCATGTTTACATCCAACATCCTCCCCAGTAATATGTTTTATATCAGTCCAAAACATAATGCAATAAAACACAATTAAAACAAAAACAAAAAAAAAAAAAAAAAAAAAAAACTTAAAGGTTTCACATTTTAAATTACGTTCAAAGGGGCTTTTTTTAACATTTTGTATGTTACTTTTATTTATTGAATGTCATGTTCTTCGCATTTAAACCATAAAATTCAGTTAAAGAACAATATCACAAAATAATTTTAAACTGAGCATATCTTTAGAATTTCCTACACACAGTCTCGCGCGCTGCAGATAAAAATGTTTTTTTTCTGTACAACGTTGCCATTGCCCGCTTTGAAATCCTTGAGTTTGTTAATCAAAAATTCGTTAAAGCTTTACAAAATATGAAATCGTTAATAAAACAAATTCCAAATTTCAAATTTGGGCTTCCAGATGCCTATATTCGCAGCAGGATTACGGCATTCAAAATTCAATGGCTGTAGGTACCGTCGTTTTATCACAATGTGAGAAATATACATACATTTATGCACATTCTTCATTATTTAATTTCTTTAAATATAATACAGGGCTGTAATATTTTGTGGCAACAGTTTGAAAAGTGATACAGACTTAATGTTTCTGATGCAAAATCGCAAAACGAAAACAATAGTCCTTCAGGGACAAAGCCCCTTTGGACTAATAATCTCAATAAACTGCATTTTAAATCAAAAAGGAAATAACATAAGAATGGAAATACATAATACAAAAAGGAAATATTGACTTACCTTATTTAAAAATTTGTTTCTTCGGTATTCAAGATATACAGAATTCCTTAACAGCATCCAAAACTTAGTTAAAATTGTCCAAACTAGAATCTGTATACTGCTTTTGCAACATAAAATCACAAGAGTAAAAATGAAAAATATTCTCCGTAGTGCTGGACTGTCGATGGCACTTCTTTCGAAAATCCCTTTTCATTACACCCCACATATTTTCCATTGTGTTGATATGAGCTCTGGTTTCCAAATCCTTAAATCTCACTGCATAATTTACTAAGAGGTGAAAAAATCAATTAAATCTTCATTTACAAACCACTCAATAAATGCTTTCTTTTCCAATCATTCTAAAATATACAGAAACTTCAGGTTAATCATTCTACCAGCTGGCACTTTACTGTGTAAAGCACAAAATAAGTAACCTGTTTCTTAACCAATATCAAACACATAAATAAGCCCTTATAAATATTTTCCTATCTGTCAAATTTGTCCCAATCGCGCAATTAATCACGTCACGATAGGGTTTTCATAACATTTAACTACTGAGGTTATCATAAATAAAACTACAACTTGCCGATAATTCAAGGGGTAACCTAAAATATAGACTAACCAAATTTTTTTACGAAGTGCAAAAATGAAGCAGATTAAGTGCTGATTGTTTATTATATAAAAAGGCTTCACTCAGAATTTTACAGGAGTGATTAGTGCATCTTTAATGAGATCTCCACCAACTTTCATAGTTCGATGATAGTCAGCTTTCATGATTGGGGGATAATCTGTAGATCTTCTGCTTGTACAAGTCAGTGCCATATATAAATGGGCCTGGAACATCCAAATAATCATTAAATTTGAGTATATCTGACATATTACTTAATCCTCAATGTGTAGCATCTAAAAAATTTGATATAAACAAGATTCATTTAAAAGTAAATGTATTAGAAAGTATGCTAGAATCAAAATATCAGAATCTGAAGGTGCTGCAGAAAAGCAGATAGTAAGAATATCTATGAAATCAGTACTTTGTCACACACATGTTAGTTTATGTAAATTGAAGTTGTCATGATATTTTATATCTGATGTATGAATTGATTAGATTTTGTAGAGGATATTTTTTGGCTTAAAAATTCCACTATGTTCCAGAAAATACATTATACATTGTTTCATTGTCATTTGTTTTTTCAATTCATGTAGCTATTTTTCTTTAAATTTTTAAATAAAGGAAGTATGAGTTTTTTGGTTTATTGCTATGTTGCTTTAATATATAGTTCAACATTCTCACATTTGTGATTTTATTGTTAATATTCTCTTTTATTTTGTATTAAAAATTTTATAAATTATGTTAACAATTGCATTTGTAAGCCAGTTGCATGATTAGCATGCGAGGTACAAGCATTCGAACAGTATACAAAGCTATTAATTTAGGTAACATCGTGGTTTTATAATGCATGAAATTTTATGCTGTTTCTTAATGGGAATGAGAAAGGGCAAGCTAATACCTTTAAGATGTAATCATACTCAGTGTCAGCAAACACGAGTTCTCAAGGAACTTTAAACTAGTCCTCTGTAGTTTGTCCTTGCATTGTTTCATGAAAGAAAGGCAGGGTGTTACTATAGATTTGGTAACAATGAACTTGAGAAGGAAATACGTAGCTGCATGAAGAATTCTAAGTAAGGAGACCACTGTCAGAGTACACTAATCTTCATATCATGTTATGTCTGATCATGATTTATGATTGAAACAATGACAGAGTGTATAGGGTATTCCTACAGCTCTTGTAGATAGGTTTTGAAATGATAGCTGATGCAGCTTTACAGTCTAGCTGTCCTGTATGAATGAAGGCTTTCCTTAACACCAAGTGTTCATTAGATATATTTTCAGTGTCACAAGAGAGTTACACGGATTGCTGAATAGGTCAGTGTTGTCTTCACTGGCAAATCTCATCTCTGCCTTATCTCTACATATAATAAAACAAAGAGTCTGTGTGTGTGTGTGTCTTTCGTTCGTGTTGCGAGTAAGCTAATAGACCCAGGGCCACGAAATTTGGTACATAGGTGTATCTACACAAAAGCCAGTGCACCTCGAAGCGATTTTTTCGAAATTTTTTTATTTTATGTTTTGTGACCAAATCGCGTCATTTTGAGACATAATGGGCTACAGGAAAGCGAGATTTCACTCTATACATTTCATTTTTACATCGTCGTGAAGCGTAGACACTTAGCTATTTTACGAACTTAAAATAAATTTCGTATTTCAATAAATCGATTAAATACGAATTTATTTAGGAAGGTGAGCTTAACACCTTTTCAGCGGAATTTTTTTAAAAAAAACTTATTTTAAAAAATGTGCTGTTTATTTTCCTTTGATTTTTGGACACGTTGAACTTTAATCCTTTCGACTCCTTTTAAAAAAAGAATTTTGGAAAAATAATAATATTTTGTATTTTTTTAAAATTTTTTAAATGAAGCTTCCGAATACACTTCTCACATCTCAGATATTTTAAAATGTAGTTTTGGCAACAATTTTCCTTTCTTATTGTTGTTGATAGATTTTTGATGAAATTGCATCATTTTGAATAGTTTCATTCTTTTAAAAATTTCGGTTTGGCAACAATTTTTCATCGTATTTCTTATGTTACTGTTTTTAAGAGACTGAAAAGTTTAAGAAATTAAAAAGTTGTTTCTTTTTGCAACGGTAAATTGTTTAATTACTTTATTAGGATAATTAACATTTGTATCAAGGGATATTGCTTATTTCATTGTAATATTATGTTTTAATTATATATAATTTTAATTATAAAAAAGTTTTGCATGATATTTTTTAATCTGTTTAAGTTCTTAATCTGTTTATACCATTTGAGTTCTTAAGATTTTGCAAAGGGAAGTTGGTTAATTTATTTATTAGGATAAGTAATATTTGTATTAAGGGATACTGCATATTTCATTGTCATTTTTTATATATATAATACATTTTTATTGATTTCTTTTTTGATAAAGTTGTTCTGCAGAGTAAAATTCTGCGCGAAATGTTTTGTTTTTTGAGTTTCTTTCATGTTATTTTTTGCTTATTTCACTGTTTGTAAGATATTGAAAAGTTTTGCATGATTTTTTTGCATGAGCCAGTGCACCTCGAAGCGAGTTCGAAATTCGAATTTGATTTTTTTTTTTTTATTATTTATGTTTTCTGACGAAATCGCGTCATTTTAAGACATAATGGGCTATAGCAAAACGAGATTTCACTCTATTGAACAGTTTAAGAAATTGAAAGATTGTTTCTTTTTGCAAAGGTAAATTGTTTAATTAATGTATATATCTATATTTAAAAGGACGAGTCTTTCTATGTGTGCAGGTGCCCTTTCATTCGTACTGCGCGTAAGCTAATAGACCCATACCTATGAAATCTGGTACCCAGGATGCATCTAGACAAGAGCCAGTGCACATCGATTTTTCAAAATTCGAATGAGGGTATTTTTTTTTTTATGAAATAGTATCAAATTGATGATTTTCTCTCATTATATGAACAACAATGGCACGCAGCCATTGTTGCTGATATCAGAACTATTGCCAACCGGAAAAATGAGGGCGATAATTCTGTGCAGTTTTTAAACTTAATGCTTCTCTTGGATACTGGACGTTTGGTTATTTATTAGGATAATTAATATTTGTAATAAGGGATATTGCTTATTTCATTGTATGCTTTTTATAGGTAATGCATTTTTAACTGAATTTTTTTTCCGTTGTTGTTTGTTTCTTTTTCGATAAAATTGTTCTGCAGAGTAAAATTCTGTGCAGTTTTCAAATTTAATGTTTGGTGTTCTCTTTAGGCATTTTTCCGGTACACTTGAAAGCCAGATGAAGGCTGGCCGTGCAGCGGCTAGTAAATAATAAATGGTTTATGAGGATGTAAAGGGGATATGCGTATCAGATTTATGTATTAATGATTTTTGAAATGATGTGTAGCCTGTCAGCCAGGAATAATGGTTTAGGATGTTATTGTTTGTTGTTGCTTTTCCTCTGCATTCTGACAAAGTCTAAAAAAACATAGACTGTAAGAAAGTCAAGCAGAAGGAGGAGATGGTATAAATATCCTCCCTGGAGAAACCTAAACAGACCAAAATTGTTCGGCAGAAGACTGATGTTCTTGGCTTTTGGTGCATGTGGAAAAGATTTTCATGCCTTGATTGAAAGAGAGCATTTTATAAGACTGCTGGCAATACATGAAAGTTCACTCTGGAAACTCCTGTCACGGTCAAGGTTTAGAGTTCAGCCAACGTAGCTAGCCAAGTACCAGTCTTGAGTGGGGGGGGGGCACAAGCCATTCTATCATGATTTGTGATTTTGGTAAAAATATATTTACAGGTGTCCCTTGGCAAAAATTGGTGATTTTTGGCGGTACATGGACACAGAGTTTGTGCAGTTCTTTGACTTGTTATTTTGGCTTTGTGTAGTGGCGATTTTTACGGCAAAAATCACTGCTACACAAAGCCAAAGAATTGCACAAACTTGGTGTCCATGTGCACATCAATCTATTTTTAAAAAAATCAGAGACAAAAAAAAATAACTTAAAAAATATCAGAGAATTGCACAAACATGGCATTCCACACTCCCTTGACTTTGTCCATGCACACATTGATCTATTTTCACTTAAAAAGTCAAAGGAGCAGCTAATTTTATACTAGAGGAGGCAAACAAAAAATATATAACCTCTAGAAATTACATTTTAAATCAAACATTGAAATAACAAAAAAGGAAATTTATCTTAGCACTACACAAAGGAAATATCTACTTACCTTATTTAGAAATTTCCATGTCTTCAGTCAAACAAAATTCCTTAACAGCATCCAAAAGCTTTCTAAAATTATCTGAACTAGAATCTGTATACTCGCATCGTCATATAAATTCATAAAAATAAAGAGTAAATACTTCCGTAGGGCCGGTATCCTCCGATGTTCGACCATGTGCATTTCCTTCCCACAAACAGGACATTTATAATGGCTACTAAGTAAACCTTCATTTACACACCAGTCAATTAATGCTTTTTTCCCTTTCATTACAAATCGTACAGAAATTCAAATTAATCTTAAGACATTCAGCTATTTTACCATGTAAATCATAAGCAACTTGCTTCCTAACTAACATCCAACACACAAACTAGCCCTTGCAAATCTTTTCCTGTCATTCAAATTCACCGGAATCACACAACCAATTAAGTTCTAATAGGGTTTCCATAATATTCAACTATTCAGGTTACCATAAATAAAACAACTTGGCGATAATCCAAGGGGCATCCTTAAATATATTATAACCATGATTTTTTCAGAGAGTATAGTTCTGAATGGGTGAGGGTGGAAGAGGAGCGAGTTAAGACCAAAGCCCTCCTTTGCTAATTTGTCATTATTATTGTGTTCAACTGTTTATGTCTGTTTTTACTGGTATGTTAAGAAGATTCCACTTTATTGATGGCATGCCGCTGTTCTTTTTTTTTCCTGTATCTTCAGAGCATTTCAGATTTAATTTACACTGCAGTGTGTTCATTCACTTTGCTTGTGTGATTTCCAAGTCTCTGGTCATTTAAGCATTTGTGGTATAAACCGAGGTGACAAAAGTCGTGGGATAGCAGTATGCAAATATATGGATGGTGATAGTATCGCGTACAAAATGTATAATGGGCAGTGCATGGGCAGGGTTTTCATTTGTATTCAAGTTATTCATGTGAAAAGGTTTGACTCCATTATTGCTACATGACGAAAATTGGCAGACTTTGAACGTGGAATGGTAGTTGGAGCTAACCTTCCATCTTATGGACTGTGGCAACAGAAGACTAAGTCGAGTGCCTTTACTAACAGAACGACGTTGCCTGTAGTACCTCTCATGGTTTCGTTACCATAGTTGGATCCTAGATGATTGGAAAATCATGGCTTGGTCAGATGAGTCACAATATTAGTTGCCAAGAGCTGAGTGTAGGGTTAGAGTGTAATGTAGACACCATAAAGCCATGGACCCAAGCTGTCAACAAGGCATCGTGCAAGCTGGTGCTGGCTCCATAATGGTGTTTTGTTTTTTCATGGTATGCCTTGGGTCCTCTGGTCCAACTGAACCGACCATTGACTGAAAATGGTTATGTCCAGCTACTTGGAGACCACATGCAGCCGTTTATGGGCTTCATGTACCCAAACAACGATGGAATTTTTATGGATGACAATATGCCATGTCACTGGGCCACAACTGTTCATGGTTGGTTTGAAGAACATTTTGGACAATTCCAGTGAATGATTTAAGGACTTAGATTGCCCGACATGAATTCCATTGAGCATTTATGGGACATAATCGAGAGGTCAGTTTGTGCACAAAATCTTGCACCAGCAACACTTTTGTAATTATGGACGTCTATAGAGGCAACATGGCTCAATATTTCTTCAGGGGACTTTTAAGGACTTTTTGAGTCCATGCCACGTCAAGTTGCTATACTTCGCCGGGTAAAAGAAGGTCCGACATGATATTAAGAGGTGTCCCATGACTTATGTCACCTCTGTGTATATTTGGTTATCTGTTGGTTTGATTGGTATCTATTGGTATCTCCTTTGTGAAGTGAAAATAGACTGTGGGGATAGTTTACACAAATGTTTAATATACAATACTGCAGAACATAATTTTAGCTTTATTGTCTGAAGCAGGACTACAACATCTTATTAATGGACATTTATGAGACATAATCGACAAACTAATGAGGTAACTGAGCACCTGATCATTATACATTTCTGAAAATTAAATCATTTAAGTGCTTAGTTATCTATCTGTATACAAAATTTAGTCTATTTCTAATAATTTTTTTATGGTGTGATGTTTATCTCTCCGGTTATTTGCAGGAAAATTCTTGAATATAGAATGAATGCAAAAGGCTGTAGAGGGCATCAAACTTTTATCAGTCTTGTAAAGTCTTGACATCCTTATTGTCCAATTCTCTTTTCTAATATTTGCTTTTGTGGTTAGCCTATATTTAAGGGTGCCCCTTGGATTATTGTCAAGTTGTTTCATTTATGATAACCTGAATGTTATGGAAACCCTATTATGATGTACTTGTAATTGCTTGTGTGATTGCGGTGAATTTAACTGATGGGAAAAGATTTGTAAGGGCTTGGTTGTGTGTTGGATGTCAGGAAGTATGTTGCGCACTGTGTGCTTTGGATTGTAAAATTAAAAATTGTAAAATTTAGACCTGGTGGTAAACTGCTTCGTGGTATAGAACAAGAGAGCAGCAGGTGTTTTTTTTTTTAACATGGTTAAAGACGGAAGAAAAGAAACTTTGTTAGATGTAATTCAATGGAATTATAAGTATCATGTTTGTACGAAGGAAATGCATATGGTTGAGTGTGAAGATCATTCAGATGGCTTTGAATGGGTTTGTTGCAAGAAAGGTTCAAATATTCGCCATATAAAGCATGCCATTAGGAAGGGAACATGGTTTGAGGAAAGTTTTTGGTTGCTGTTAAGGCATTTTGTGTACCTCAGTCTGAAGACAGAAATTTTTAAGTAAGGTAAGTGGATATTTCCTTTGTATAGTGTTTAGATGTTATAAGATGAATTTCCTTTTTTGTTATTTCATTGTTTTGTTTAAAATGTAGTTTATTGAGATTATATATTTTTTGTTTGGCTCTAGTGTAGAATTGGGTGCTCCTTTGACTTAAGTGAAAATAGATCAATTGTAGTTCGATGTGTACATGGATACTGAGTTTATGCAATTCTTTGACTTCTTATTTTGGCTTTGTGTAGTGGCAGTTTTTTGCACAAAGATCGCTGCTACACAAAGCCAAAATAACTAGTCAAAGAATTGCACAAACTCTGTGTCCATGTACTGCCAAAAATTGCCAATTTCCGCCAAGGGGCACATGTAAATATATTTTTACCACTTTTTCTTCACGAACATATAGTCTGCTGCTCCCTTGCATTGCATTATAAATGTGAAGAAAGTTCATGTGTTGAGTAATATTTATGGATATTGTCACAATATAACACTCCATGCCCATCTATTCAATTTCTTAATGACTCCCTTCCTGGACCATGTAAAAATTTAAAATTCTATTTTTATGCTTTGTAGAATTCAAACTGCTGTATAAATAGAATATTAGAAAAATTCGATCGAACTAGTGAGTTCCCGACATTTGAGTTCTGAAATTGGATTCAGGCCTTTAGCCTATCTTATTTATATATGTGTATAATAAGTTTTCATTAAAAATTCAAAAATCATCTTAGGGCTTGTACTCTCATTTTTACTTCTTTGTACGAAGTAAAGGAAGTATTGTAATCGCAAAAAATTTCGGGTATTGTATTTCAACGAAAATACCCATTTTGGCCTCTATCGAATGAAATTTAACGATGTTTTTGGGTGACATCCATATGCAAGGACAGAATAAAGGACTCTTTTTTTTTTTTTTTTTTTCTATCCCAGACGAATTGTAAAACTGATTTAAAACTGATTCAGAAGAGATTTTTTCCTGGCATCTGTATGTATGTACATACATATGTATATCTCATAACTCAAAAACGAGTAGCCTCGGAACGTTGAAATTTTGTATATAGGACTGCTATAACATGTAATTGTGCACCTCCCTTTTTATTTGCAATCAACCACACAAAAATTAGTATAAGCCCACTCTGGTACATTGCTCAGCGTTTTTTTTTTTTTATTATTATTCTTGCATGTTGGTAAATTGTGCATTTTCTGTTTTCAAAATGATTGAAATATATTGTTATCTTTTGGTTATGGTTTTTATCCCTTTAGTTAATCTGCATGCAATAGTTATAGAATTATCAACAATTTAAAAGTTGTTTAAGTGCTGCTAAACCTAATTCTTGTCTACCATAGCGGCCATATTTGTGTACATTTGAAACTTGGCAGAATAGTGAATTCAGTTTCTACACCTGCAGTGTCTTTTTGCCGAGTGGGACCGAAATTAAACTTTTATTTTTGTGCACTGAAAAATCTGCCTTATTGCCTGCTGGCCGAATTGCTTGTTTTTACTTAAAAACTTTTAATTGTAAATTTTTTATTATTTTAACCGTATTTGGTGATTTATTTTGCTATATTTTTTAATTTTTAATGAAGATATTTGGAAGTTTTATGTATATTTTCTTTGCCGCAAAGTGAGAACTGAATTAATTGAATGAGAAATCTACCTCTAATGAAATTTGAGCAAATAAGTTGGTAAAAATATGCGAGGGTTGGAATTTTAATAGTGGCAACTATTTATTTACAAGGAATACAAAAGTGATTCATGCCACCATGTTTTACAGTCCTTCAATATAGTCGCCAGCATTGTGTACAACCCATTTCCAATGATGTGGAAGTCGCAGAATACCTGTAAATTCACAAAAATAAGAGTAAAAAATATTCTGCATGGTTCCTGAATGTCGATGACATTTTTTCCAGAAATCTCTTTTCGCAACACTCCACATGCCTTCAATATTATTTTGTTGATAGTTTGAATGGACCGGTCTACTGCCCCTGGAATCTCAGGAACAGTTTGGAAGCGAGTGCCACGAAGTGGTTTCTTCATCTTAGGCATTTAGTCACAAAAGCTTAGATCTGGGGAGTATGGTGGATGGTAAAGCACTTCCCAGCCCCATCGGTTGAACAAATCAGTCACAGCTTGCGCTGCATGTGGCTGCGCATTGTCGTGCAAAATGAGAGGAGCGTTCTGCAGAAAGTGTCGCCATTTTTTTCTCAAAGCTGGTCGGAGATTCTGCTCCAAAAATGAGCAGTAATGGTCTGCTGTGGGGAACGGTATGCGTTAGGATGACACCATCACAGTCTTACACAAGAATTACCATAACTTTCACGTTGCTGGGGTTCTGACGAAATTTCGAACGTCGTGGTGACCCGTGATGATGCCATTCGTTTGATTGGCGTTTCAGTTCTGGCTGGTACGATCGGGCCCAAGTCTCATCCAGCGTAATGATACGGTGTAAAAAGCATCTCTTTCGCGCTCATAGCGCTCCAGGTGGATTCGGGCAGCATCGTATTGTAGCCATTTCTGCATTTCCGTCAATTGATGTGGAACCCATCGTGAAGCAATTTTTCTCATGGACAGGCGTTCCTTCAGAATGTGCAGCACAGTCGTATGCGCTAATCCTGTTTGTCCGGTCAGCTGACGAATCGTTTGGCGGCGATCACTGTCCATTAGTGCGGCAACAGCTTGCACGTCTGCATTGCTGACACTCGGACGACCTGGCTGCAGCATGTCTGCCACGTTTTGACGTCCTTCATTGAATGCTTTCACCCATCTTGCTACGGTTCTGTAAGGCAATGCAGATTTCCCGCAAGCCTCTTGAAGCCCTTGATGACACTGTCGTGCTGTACGACCTCTGGCACATTCAATTTTTATCCAACATCATTGTTCTTGTTTTGAAAACATCCTGACAACACTTACTTTAGACCGTGAGCTAATACAAGGATCCGTTCTTCGCGTCACTCCGCATGCACGTGACGTAGGCAGGACGAGTCTTTTTGCTGAGAGGTAATGTAGGTATGTAGTGCACGTGTGGTATACGCAATATTCTTTGGTTTTGTTGCGTAGCGTTTTTTCAGCTGTGTTGGCACTATTAAAGTTCCAACCCTCGTATAGGGTACCACTTGACGAAACTTGGTGATTTTTGGCGGTACATGGATACCGAGTTTAAGCAATTCTTTGACTTCTTATTTTGGCTTGCGTAGCGGCAATCTTCGCACCAAAAATTGCTGCTACACAAAGCCAAAATAACAAGACAAAGAATTGCACAAACATTGGTATCCATGTATACATCGACCTATTTTCACTTTAAAAACATCAGAGAATTGCACAAAAATAGCATTGTGCACTCTTTTGACTTTATCCATGTACACATCAACCTATTTGCACTTAAAAAAAATCTGAGAATTGTACAAAGTAGGCCTTATGCACTCCCTTGAGTTTGTCCATGTACACATTGATATATTTTCACTTAAAAAAAGGAGTACACAATTCTACAGTATAGCAAACAAAAAATACATAATCTCAATAAACTGCATTTTAAACCAAACAATAAAATAACACAAAAAAGAAAAAACGTTAGGCATTTAAGCATTACAAAAAGCAAATATGCACTTACCCTAGTTAGAAGTTACTTTGTCTTCAGTGTGTGGCATGCAAAATTCCTTAACAGCATCCAAAAACTTCCTAAAATTATCTGAACCACTACATAAATTCACAAAAATAAGAGTAAAAAATATCCTGCGGGGTTCCCGAATGTCGATGACATTTTTTCCAGAAATCTCTTTTCGCAACACTCCACATGCCTTCAATATTATTTATATTAGTTCCTGTTTCTGGATCTTTAAATGTCAAGGCATGATTCACGGAAAGGTGAACAAACCCGTTATGAGAAAGACAATTGTAGGACTTCAGTAGTCAGATATAATAGTTGTACATGGTAAAATATTTCGTTCAATTATGTCCAATAAAGTTTCTTTCCTTCTATCGTCAACCACTTCGAAAAAACACCTTCCTGTCCCTCGTTCTAATCCACCAAACACCCACTTTCCTACCACTCGTTTATCTCTTATTATACTTTTGTTTTCCAAATTTGCTTTCATCTATTTCAACAATTCCCACACCCCCAATCTTTTCACCTTTCCGAAGACAAATATTCACGCACACATCCCTACAGAAATTTTTCCAATCTCTTACCATCTTATTATTAATATTCAATTCCATCTTGATAATTTTTGACTTCGCTTCGTATGCCCAAAGCCATGTCAAAATCAAAATATCAATCATACTCAAATGACTTTTTTCAAACCGGGTATTCTTTCTGATCGAATGCTTCACATAGTGACCATCTGAACCTTCCTTAATATAAACCCATTCAAATCCATCTAAATGATTTTTACGTTCAACTAAACGTGCATGTCTTTCCTACATACAGGACACTTATAATGTTACTAAGTAAACCTTTATTTACACACCAGTCAATTAATGCTCTTTTCCATTTTCGTTCCGAATCGTACATAAACTTGAAATTAATCTTGCTACATTCAGCCATTCTACCATCTAAACAATGAAACGAGCAATATACTTCCCAACTAAAACACCGCAAAACCCGTACAAAACATCCCATCATTCCAAATTTCCTGGAATAATGCAAATTGATCATACTAGGGTCATGAATCATACTAGGGTTTCCGTAACATTCAAATAATCCAGTTACCATAAATGAAACAACACGTTGGCGATAAACGAAAATAACTTGGCGATAAATGAAACAACAACTACGCCATAATACAAGGGGTACCTTAAAATCTATTCTAGCCATAAGTTTAAATGAAATGCTGCAAAAAATGGGTATAATTTAATATTCTGTAGAAGGAAGTCGTATGGTATACACATCAGATTTTTTATTGTTTTGTTTCAATTTCAAACAAATTCGTCAAATGTCTTAAAATTTAAAAATTGTGTGTTTTGTGCTTTTTGCTTGCCATTTTTACTTCCTTGTATGAAGTAAGGGAAATATTGTAATCTCAAAGAAATTCAGGTATCATATTTCAACGAAAGCATCAATTTTGACTGCTCTCAAATTCATCTGAGCAATGTTTTTGTATGATATCTTTATGTGCGGCCAGAATAGAGGTCTCTTTTTTACCAAACGGATTAAAAAATGTATGGAAAATGTATTCAGAAGAGATTTTTTTCATGACGTCTGATGTATGTAAATGCATATATAGCTTGCCTAACAAGAAAATTTTTCTCATATTTTAAAAAACTTGAACATTTAAAAATAATTTAAACATTTTAAGTAACTTAAAAATGTGTATCCTCAGAGCGTTGGAATTTTGTATATGGGACTGTTGTAGTATCTTGTGTATCTCCCTTTTCCGTTGTAATCTGTCACATCAAGT